>PVJN01059638.1:0-11796 GCA_004026805.1 Lasiurus borealis
TTGATTTTTAGATTCACTTGTTGATAGATATGTATTTGTTGTTCATAATTTTTATCTTTACCTTTTTCTTCTTCTTCCTCTTCTTAAAGAGTACCTTTCAGCATTTCATATAATACTGGTTTGGTGTTGATGAACTCCTTTAGCTTTTTCTTCTCTGTGAAGCTCTTTATCTGCCCTTCAATTCTGAATGATAGCTTTGTTGGATAGAGTAATCTTGGTTGTAGGTTCTTGCTATTCATCACTTTAAATATTTCTTGCCATGCCCGTCTGGCCTGCATAGTTTCTGTTGAGAAATCAGCTGACAATCATATGGGTGCTCTTTTGTAGGTAAATAACTGTTTTTCTCTTGCTGCTTTTAGTATTCTCTCTTTGTATTTTGCTCTTGGCATTTTAATTATGATGTGTCTTATTGTGGTCCTCTTTGGATTCCTTTTGTTTGGGATTCTGTGCGCTTCCTGGACTTGTAAAAGTCTATTTCTTTCACCAGGTGGCAGAAGTTTTCCATCATTATTTCTTCAAATAGGTTTTCAGTATCTTGCTCCCTCTCTTCTTCTGGCACCCCCATAATTCTGATGTTAGTACGCTTGAAGTTGTTTCAGAGGGTCCTTACACTATCTTCACATTTTTGGTTTCCTTTTTCATTTTGCTTTTCTGGTTGGGTGTTTTTGCTTCTTTGTATTTCAAATCTTTGACTTGATTCTTGCATTCCTTTAGTCTTCTGTATGCTTAATTTCCAGTTGGTCCTCTTTCATATCCTTGAGGTTCTCACTAAATTTATCTATCTTTTCTAGAAAATTTTTTTTTAAATATATTTTATTGATTTTTTAACAGAGAGGAATGGAGAGAGGTAGAAAGTCAGAAACATCAATGAGAGAGAGACACCGATCAGCTGCCTCCTGCACGCCCCACTGTGGAGATGTGCCCGCAACCAAGGTACATGCCCCCGACCGGAATCGAACCCGGGACCCTTCAGTCCGCAAGCCGACGCTCTATCCACTGAGCCAAACCGGTCTCGGCATCTAGAAAATTTTTGAAAAACCTTTAACCGTGGTTTTGAACTCTATATCCAGTCATTTGCATCCCTCCATTTCTTTCATTTGTGGCCTATTTCTTTGTCTCTGCAATTTGGCTGCTTCTTTGAGTTGATAGAGGGCTTTGTGTGCTAGGTGTCCTATAGCACCCAGTGGCTCAACCTTCCCATTTACCTGAGGTGGATGCTCTTGGTACACCCCTTTATGGGCTGTGTGCACAGTCTTGTAGTTAAGCTTTGATTATTGTTGGTATCACTGGGAGGAATTGACCTTCAGGCCAATTGGCTGTGAGGATCAGCTGTGTCTACATTGGGAGAACTTCTGTGCTGGAGACATCCTTATGAGACAAGACTTGCAAAAGTCTCTGTACTCAGCTTCGATGGGCAGAGTCTCAGGGTGGAGCCTTTTTGATGGCTTCCCATCAGCCCTGCCTTAAGAGGCCCCTGTGTCTCAGTGTCTCATGGTAATCACTGCAAGCTCCTCTGAGAGAAAGCTGCCCTAGAATTTTGCCTGCTGCCAGACAGTATAGTTTCTCCCTGAATGAGTCTGGGTCCCCAGATTTTCACCTGGAACTGGAGTTCAGAGCAGTTGGGAACTTTTGTCTGCCTCCCGATTGAGAAAGCCAGCTGTGTACTCAGCTGCCAGCCCTCTCAGTGCATGCATCTCTGTACCTCTGCCTTCCGTAGCTCTTTGAGTCTCAGTGTGCCTTCCTGTGGTTCTGGATGATGTCCATTTTGTCTTTTAGTTGTAGTTTTAAATTGTTAGGCGAGGCAGCAGTTTAGGTGTTTACCCATGCCACCATTTGGTTTCTCTAAGAGCCATTCTTGACTTTCCTTTCTCTCACACCTTTCTCAGATTGGGATCCCCCAGTAGAAGACCATGAGATAAAGATTTGAGTGCAAGCAGTTTACTGGGAGATGTTCCCTAAAAGTTCCAGTAGGGAAACAGACATGAAACATAAAAGGGAAGGAAGTTACTGAAGGGTTCCTTAGTGGGCAGATTACCATTGTAATGGGGCAACCTTGCTGGGAGACTATGCAGATCAGCTTCATAGTAGCCAACTCTCCTCCTCTAGGCAGGGGGGGTGGGTGAATAGTGGGGGTGAGATAGGGATGGGAGAGGGTAGGGGCTGGGGAGTGGAGAGAAGCTGAGTGATTTGCCCACCAATGATTGCTTGTAGGATTCCAGAGCTTAGCTGGAGAAGAGAAGGCCTCCACCCTTACTCACCCACTTTCCTATCCCACTGGCAGTAAGGCAAGAACGGAAGCTGATGGGTACCCTGCCAGTCCTGTGGCCAGCAGCCACAGGCTGTTCCTCAAGCCCAGGAGGGCAGCAGCTAGAGGTGTCATTGTTATTCAATCTCAGGGTTGGGTCAAGGGAGTCTAGTCAGACCAGAGTCACAGGGAAGCCACAGTGGAAAAAGTGGTTGGTTCCATATCTGCTCTTGTGTCGCTCCCGGTGCAGCTGCCCTCTATCCTTTTGGTGATGCAGAGGGCCACCATTTACTCTGCTTTGGTCAGGACTGTGACACCTGGCCTCCTTCTCTCTCATGAGGATCCTGCTACTTCCACCTGGGCTTAAAATATATATATATATATATATATATATATATATATATATATATATATATATAATTGATTTTTTACAGAGAGAGGGATAAAGTTAGAAACATCAATGACAGAGAAACATCGATCAGCTGCCTCCTGCACTAGGGATGTGCCCGCAACCAAGGGACATGGCCTTGACCGGAATCAAACCTGCGACCCTTCAGTCCGCAGGACAAAGCTCTATTCACTGAGCAAAACTGGTTATGGCCCACCTGGGCTTTTAAATTTTGGTTGAAAAATGGCAGAAATCTAATTTAAATGAGCTTGATCAAAAAGGAAACTTAATGACTTACGAGGAAGGGTAAGAAGTTCCAGGCTTCAGGTCTGGCATAATCCAGAGGCTCAAACCATGCCATGAGGGGTTTCTTACACTCAACATTTCATCTCTGTTCCTTGTGTGTATTGCCCAGTTTTCTTCTGAAAATGCCTGGCTTCCTTTATTCAGACGTGGGAGAAAGGGAATAAGCTACAGGCTGTTCAATTCTTTCATCATTCTAGCTCAGC
Source organism: Lasiurus borealis (assembly GCA_004026805.1). Lineage (NCBI taxonomy): Eukaryota > Metazoa > Chordata > Mammalia > Chiroptera > Vespertilionidae > Lasiurus > Lasiurus borealis. The sequence continues at coordinate 3,143 of PVJN01059638.1, forward strand.
CACCCCGGTAAAGAGCAAGCTTCTTTGTCTAAGTGTTCACTGTCAACTTTAAGGAGGTACTGGTTTGGCCTTCGGTGGAGATTTGGTGGGCTGTGTATCCACCTCGTGGACCAATCTCTGCAGTTCCCTGTGGGAAGGGCCCTGGAGACAGACAATGCTTTCAAGACCACATTATGATCAGACACAAACTGTCCACGTTCCTTGAGAGGGTGGATGTGAGGTAGACACTCTTCCCTCTACTACGCTGACTCTATTTCCCATAACACCCTCAGCAAGGATACAGGACTTCTCTGAAAAAAAAATGTGGGGAGATGTTGGATGGTTTAAATCACAGCAATGTGAACCATCTAGAATGAAATGTTAGATGTCTCTGGTCTTAAATGTCTTCTGGTCTCCCTGTCGCTTATAACTTCTTTCAGGTTGCCTGATCCTTTTTCTTGTTCTGCAGCCATCTCTCATCTTTTCTCTGTGTTCATCTCTCATCTTTCCTCTCTCTCAACTTTCTGTCCACTTTGTATGGAGAAGAGTTTAGTTTAGCTTTTGTTTATCTCCTCCCTTAGATCATGTCCTATAATTCCCATCTTCCATTCACACTTTGACATTTCAAGGTATTTTCCTAAATAAAAGCATTTTATTTTTTAAAAAATATGTTTTTATTGATTTCAGAGAGAGGAAAAGAGAGGGATAGAGGGATAGAAATATCAGTGATGAGAGAGAATTATTGACCAGATGCCTCCTGAATGCCCCCTAGTGGTTGAGCCTGCAATCCAGGCATGTGCCCTGACCTGGAATCAAAATGTGACCTTCTGGTTCTTAGGTCAATGCTCCACCAGTGAGTCACAAGGGCAGCAAGCAATTCCTTTTTAAAGAACACCTCTGGGGCTAGCTGTTAGGATAATTGGTGTTTTCATCTTACTCTGTCACCTTCAGAACAGGTCAGCCCTGGGCCAGAAACTGGATCAATGGGCATTCTGTGGGCAGACTTCCTGTGATTTAATGAAATTCACTGGGGAGAAGGAGTTGGCTGCATTTTAATTTATCATGTGTCTCAACTACAGCAGCTCCAGATAGGGGAGCTGGCTGAGTTTCAACTCCCATTGTATCTAAATGGAAGATCGGTTTGTCAGATAACAGACAATGTGCTAGTGATACAACTGGAGTTTAAATGATATCCATCTTGATGATGAAGGTTATTACATTTCTCAACACCTGAATGATCTGCAAATGTAATTTGGGGTGACATCATGAAAGACTTTGTTGTTTGTTTTCTATAGACATAATCCCTGTAGAGACTCAAAGTCACAGGCAAATACAAGGTATGGTCTGAGGGGCAATGAGAGTCACCCTGCTCTGCCCCTACTCAGCTAGATTTGCCAGTTCCGCCCTGCAGGCTCAGTTGCTCCTTGGTGAGCAATTCAAGGCTGAGGTGAAGGCTACGTAGGGACTGGAAGGCCTTTTAAAGTTGGACCTTGGATTCAATGAGCTGTCACTGGTCCCTGGGCCCCTAGTTGTTCAGTTTTCTCCCATATTTAGCACATGAAAGGTACTCAATAGATAACAATGATTACCACTCTCAGTGTTCTCCTTTTCCTTGCCATGGGTTCCATTTAAAAGGACATGGCTCCTACTTTGGCCTTGGCTTTGAATTCATGAAACTCATTCTCCAGTGTTCTGGAAGGACCAGGATCCTATCTTGCCCCAAATTCCCAGCCCAAGTCTTCCCCTGGTGTCTCCCCATTCATCTACCAAGGGTGCATACCATTTTGTGGGATTGGGCTTCTGGTCCCATTTTAGTTACAAGATCCTAGTTTTTGAGTGGTTTCCAAAGCTTCCTTAAAGACCAAGAACTGGCCTTGCTCTTGACACTGCTTTCCAGGGGTTTAGACCCCAGAACCTAAGTGTTCCCCAGGCAGATGTGACTGGTATTGCTGGCCTGTCTGGCTTTGGGTATCTTCTTTTCCAAAATTCTGTGGGGCTGTACTTAGTGGGGCCCTTGGGGTTCGCTCTTTGCCTGAGCAGAGACTCAGCCTTGTCAATCTCAAGACAGCGTCCTTTGGCAGCGCTCACCTTGCAGGGCGGGGGATAATAGGTAGGATGGGATGAGGACTACTTCTGTGACCTTCCTCATTACTTCCTGCCTGAGAATTGGCTGAAAACCATCAACTCTCGCGTGTAATTCTCATTATCCCCTCCTCCCCTCCCCTCCTTTGTGGTGAAGTCATTGAAGACTCTTGACGATAACAATAACTCATATAGTGGTTAATAAAAACAACAGTCTAAATTTATTGAGCTTTAATTTACTATGTGGCAGGCATTATGCTAAGTGCTTTAAATGAATTAGCTCAACAACAGCTGTGTGGTGGGGGTACAATTTCTAGTTCCATTGTATTGGCAAGGGCACTGGGGCACAGTGAGGTTGATCAAATTGTCTGCGGTCACGTAGAGCTGGAGTTCTAAAGTACAGTGTGCCAGGCGTACTTAATCTTATTTAAGCCTTACATCAACTCTCCTGAGAAGAGGCATGGGTATTTATCCTTCCTATTCTACCGATGTGGTGACTTAAAAACATGTCTGTTAGTTCTTTGATGTGTCCTCCATCAGGAGACGGAGAATATGTCCTTGGTGCTTGGACCTGGAGGGATGTGAAGTACATAGAGGTTAGATTAGAAAAGGCTTTGCAGCTTCTTGAGGTTCTTGTAGCTGTTTGTTTAATCTTCGCCCAAGGGTATTTTTTCCATTGATTTTCACAGTGCAAGAGAGGGAAGACAGGGGAGAGAGACATTGATGTGAGGCATGGAGATTAGTTACCTCCCGTATACCTCCTGATCAGGGCCCAGGGATCAACTCCAGTACATGCCCTTGACCAGGACTTGAACCCAGGACCTTCAGTAAATGAGCCGACACTCTAACCAGTGAGTCAGCATTTTAGCCAATCCTATGGCCAGTTCAAACTGAAAACTTTCATGTATGCAGTAGATGGTGATCAGTTCTTTAAGTTTTAGCTGCAGGCAGGTTGGTCAACCATCCATACTTTCATTTTTCCCCAAGTATGTATGTTTTAGGGATGTCAGGACTAGAAACTTGGGCTAAGTTTATAGAAAGAATTTAGGATTCCGTTTTGCTGATTTTTAAAATTTTTTTAATTTTTGAGTTTTCTCATTCTCTCTCCAGTAGCTACTATTTCTTCAGGATCCCTCCCCTGGTTCATCTGGCCAGAAAGGACACAAACTTTCTTGTTAGCATTTTAGTCAATCCTGTGGCATCCTTCACAGCAACTACAGTTGACCTCAGGCCACTGCCACAGAAATTAGGAACTCACTCTATCCCTGATGTTTGCTCCAATTTTCAACGCCTCTACAGAACCTGTCTGCTTTTGTAAGTTTCTTGTGCTTTCAATTATTTAAAAAATTTGTCCAGAGTTTATAGCTCTTATTCTTGACCTTGCCATTAACATGGCTCCTTTCCAATCAGCTTCTTTCCCTCTGTTATAATCGGCAATGTGAGAACTGAAGACTGTCATCTTGCCTTTACCAGTGAAAACCTGCTAGGATCTCAGAGGGGAGCCCCTCGGTGCTGAATCTCCGCTGTGAGCCAGGCACAGTTCTGGGCCCTTTACATCTGTTGGCTGGTGTGATTCTCCTGATAACCTGCAGTCCTGGGTTTTTTGGCTTCTGTTTTATAGCAAAGAAAACAGAAGCGAACACACAAACATGCTCTAAATCCTCACATCTTTCAAAATCTTCCCTCAAATCTGTACCTCTTCCTAGCGCTTGTCCTAAATTTTGCTTTTCTTCACAAAAAAAGTTTTTAGAAGAGTTGTCTGTGTAGAGTCCTAGGCCCCACTTCTACAAATCCCATTCTGTCCCCCACAGAATGGGGGTTTCTATCACTACTTCCCACTGAGACCTCTCCTCAAGGTTACGGATGACCTTTATGGGTCAAGTTCAGTGGCCATTTCTGGATCAAGGAACAGGAGGTCACAGCCCAGTAGGATCAAAAGCATGTGGAGGGACAAGGGCAGGAAAAACACTGATGGATGTGTCATTCATTGTACAAGTTAAAGTGCTTTTGGAACAGGTAACAGAAACCAGATCGGGTAACTCTGGCTAATGTAAACGAAAGGGGGGATACCCAGATTTCCATGGGTGGATGAATAAACAAAATGTAATGTTATTAAAATTTAAAAAGGAATTAAAATTCTGACTCAGGCAGTAACATGGGTGAATCTTAAAGACATAGGCTAAATGAAATAAGCCAGCCACAAAAAGACAAATATTATCAGATTCAACTTATATGAGGTAACTAGAGTAGTCAAGTTCAGAGAGGAAGAAAGTAGAATAATGGTTACTAGGGGCTGGGGAAGGGGAGTGGAGCATTGTTTGTTTAATGGGTACAGAGTTTCAGTTTGGGAAGATGGAAAAGTTCTGGGAGATGGATAGTGGCGATGGTTGCACCACACTGTGGCTGTACTTAATCCTACTGAATTGTACACTTAAAACTGTATAAAGTGGGGTGTGTACTTTACCAGACACAAACCAGAATTAACCTAAACCAACAAAAAGTTAGTCCAGAGGTGTTAAATGCCACCCTGGCCCTTCAAGGCTGAAAACAACAACAACACAAGCATGGGACGAATGCTGGGGCGGAGAGACTAGCTAAACCTCCAAGCCTTTGTGGGGGACAGGAAGTACAGCAGCTCCAGGGACTTCAGAAACACAACCTTATGTGTTTCTCTGGTTCAGATGTCATCTCTCTGAGGGAGATTCTGATTGGCTAGCTGTGGTCAGGGGCTTCAGTTGGGTTGGGGGTGACAGGCTCACCTATTACCACTGGAGGCCACTAGAAGGCGTTATGGGCCAACTTACCAGAATCCAAATCATTGGCTAGTCTTCAGAATGATCACTTTACCTGAATTTGTTTCTGTTAATTACATGTATTTAATTGCCGGATTTTTGTTTTGTCTCCGCAACAGCATTTTGGGGGAATGTTGACTTTTTTTTCTGAGTCAGCTTCCAGCCGTTGAGCTGGAGGCAGAAAAGTAGTAAGAAGGGGATATTGAGTATGTATGTCAGGCCTTAGTGCCTTATAAATTCTCCAGCTCCCAACCTTGACAAAATGCTCAGAATGTTTTTTTCCTTCTCTATTAAGGTATTACATATGTGTCCTTATCCCCCATGATCCCTTCACTCCCCCCCCCACTCATGTCCTCACCCCCCTGGTGTCTGTGTCCATTGGTTAGGCTTATATGCAAGCATACAAGTCCTTTGGTTAATCTCTTCCCCTTACCCCCCCCTCCCCTACCTTCCCTCTGAGGTTTGACAATCTGATTGATGCTTCTCTGTCTCTGGATCTGTTTTTGTTCATCAGTTTATGTTATTCATTATATTCCACATATAAGTGAGATCATGTGATATTTATCTTTCTCTGACTGGCTTATTTCGCTTAGCACAGTGGTCAGCAAACTGCAGCTCTGTTGACTAATGAGTTTGCAGACCACTGACCTAGACTCTCGATTCCAATAATTACAGGCTGTTGTTGTTCCTTGTGATTAAGCCCCTATCCCAGTGGTCGGCAAACTCATTAGTCAACAGAGCCCCAGTTTGCCAACCACTGGCTTAGCATAATGCTCTCCAGTTCCATCCAGGCTGTTGCAAATGATAAGAATTCCTTTTTTTTTTTTTTTTTACCACAGTGTAGTATTCCATTGTGTAGATGTATCACGTCAGAATGATGAGAAGCTACTGAAACAACTAGATTAAGTTCCTCCCACTCTAGCAAAAAGGAAGTCAGGAGTGAAGTTAGGATTAAAGGACATTTTCTTTATTGAATGGTTGAGTTTTAGACCAAGATTTTTAGCCTTAACCTAGTCTAATGCCCTTTTCCTGTCCCAGAAAGCTTAGTGTAGGAGCTAGGGAGTCTCACCTCTTCTTTTCTTTCGACACTCTCTGTATCCATGCCCCCTGAGGGGAGACCAAACCTTAGGGAGCGGGCAAAACCTCAGCAAAAGTGTCAAAGACCAGCCCTGGCCTGGCAGCTCAGTTGATTGGAGCATCGTCCTATGCACTAAAGGTCTGTGTGTTCAATTCCTGGTCAGAGCACATACCTAGCTTGTGGCTGGATGTCACTTGTTTTTTGTTTTTTCTTTCTCCCCTTTCCTCTCTAAAAATCAATGAACATATTTCAGGTGACAATTAAAAAAAAAAAAGACAAAGATCATTAGGATGTGACTTTTCCACCCTGGCCTGCTGAGTTATTATTCCTTTTGTTTCCCAAGTGTTTTTGTCAATGTTTATTTAAGCCAGAGCCAAACTGATGACATAAGCAGGGACACAAGATCTCAGATGTTCCCCAAAATTATGTTTTAAAATTAAAAAAAAAAAATAGAGGGCGGGGGGAAGAGATCTAGAAATATGATAAGGATGGACAAGAAAAGTCTAGAATTCTGTGGAGCTCTTAATGAGTCAGAGGCCAGAGACGGTCAGGCTGGTTGGGAGCTGGATGCAGTTATTAGAATGGCTGTGGTATTGGCGTTAGGAGAGAGACTGTGAGCAAGGAGAAAGACGTGGAAGGCGTGTTTCTGTGTATGAAGAATGTATGCCTACTCACCTCCCTTAACTTTGGCATTTCTTCCAGAGAGTGAGAAAACATTCAAAATACTTGTATTTTTTTTTTTTTTTGATCACTGGCTCATTTCTCTGATGTGACGGTCATTCAGCCCACAAGGCTGCCCTCGTTTTTCATCGGGTCACACCTTTCTTTCCTGTACCTGGGCTCCCACGGAGGCTTGGCTGTCACGAGGAATTGAGGAGCTGGGCTAGGCGGGTCTAGGATCAGATAGATTTAACCTGGGGCACCTTCCTGGGGGGTAGCAAAGGCACGTTGGGGTCCGTGATGTAATCTTGGACCCATTCTTTGTTGGGATTGGTGCAGATCTCTCGGTTCTTTTTGGTGACGAGGCTGCAGAGACAAAGTTAGACTGCCATGGGCCATCATGTAGAGTAGGGGTCCAGTCCACAATCCCCCACTTCTGGCTGACACGGGACTAACCTAGGCTTCCCCCATCTAGGCCACATGGAGAGCCTCCCTCTCTAGCCTCTAGACCTCATCAACCCTATGTGTAGCCCCTCCCCCAGCCAGCTTAGACCCTCAGGCTTGGGTTTCAGTATGAGCACTATGTATGGGGTCACACAGCTGTAAGTAGCAAAACCAAGACTTAAACCCAGGCCTGTCCTGTGAGATTCAAAGCCCTTAACCACTGCTCTCCTCCTCCTCCTCCTAGTCTGGAGACGTACTGGTTTTGTGCATTCATCCCAGTCCCTGGTTCCCCTTCCCTTTCCACAGAAACGTCTGCAGAGAAGTGCTTACATGATTGCCGGCAGGTAACAGTTGAAGGCCTTTCTGTATCCCACCACCAGTTTCCTTGGTAACACTCTCTCTTCATACTGGTACTTCAGGCAGCAGCTGGCGGAAAGGTTCACCGCCACGGGACTTCCTGAGGGAATCACACTGAAAGCTGAGCCGAGGGGGCAGAGAGGGAGCCCATGACCTCCATCCCCCGCCCACTGCACTTCACTCCTTCCACGGCAAAGCCATCTCTTAGCCAGGACCGCGCGCAGCTGGTGGCCAGGCTGGTGGCTGATTCAGGTTTGAGGTGAGTCGTTTTCTCCTTCTCCAAGCCTGAACCCATCGCTCGGTCCTGTCCGACCGCCCAGAGAGCATGGTTATCCCACCACATGCACCTCTGCACTCAGTGGCAGTCACGTCCTTGGCTCTCAAAACAAAGTGTAGATCAGGGCATCCTGAGAGCAGGTGGGCAGATTGTGTGGTGTGCATGACCCTTGCTCCTCCAAATATTTACACAGGCAGAGTCGGCCTCAACTGCAAGCCAACTGAGCCGAGGGAGAAAAGGGCTGGATCAGCAGAAGGCAGGTGTGTGGGAGGACTGAGTGAGTGGTCTCTTCCCTGTCACTAGGTCCTCATAGATGATCGTAGAAGCAGGGGTCAAGCAAGGCAAAACACACATCTTGTTCTACATAGTTCCCAAGCATTCTGGCTCCCAACCTTTTAACCCTTTCCTCTTTCCCACAGACTTTATTTAGATCTAGGCTGGGGGGTGGAGGCGGGGGACACGAAACCCCAAATGGCACACTTGGGTGGGCATCCCACTGGGACTCCTTTTGGCTGCATGGCAGCCCCAGCAGTCTGTGCCAGGAAGGGGTGCCTAGGGTGAGACTCCTCATTTCTGAGCTTAGCCCCAAACATGGCTCAGCCTTGGTCTGCTCTCCCAGAGAGCAGGCTGTTCTCATCCCCTTGCCTTGTGCCTGCCTTTTCATCACGTACATTATTGTTGTCCCTTCTGTCACTTTCTTGCCTTCTCTTCCTAAAGGCTCAACCCTTGGACTTCTTTTTTAAAAATATAGTTTTATTGATTTTTTACAGAGAGGAAGGGAGAAGAATAGAGAGTTAGACACATCAACGGGAGAGAAACATTGACCAGCTGCCTCCTGCACACCTCCCACTGGGGATATGCCCGCAACCAAGGTACATGCCCTTAACCAGAATCAAACCTGGGACCCTTTAGTCCGCAGGCTGACACTCCATCCACTGAGCCAAACCAGCCAGGGCTGGACTTTTTTTTTTTTTTTTTTTTTTTT
>PVJN01059639.1:0-11795 GCA_004026805.1 Lasiurus borealis
AGAACGACAGCTAGGAAGCTTCCTGGGGATGTGGGAAGTGGGTCCCTGAGGTCCCCCAGTTTCTGGGTGGGAGACTGAGACAGGAGGAACCCCAGGCTTGGTCACCGAAGGAGAATAAAGACTGGGAGCAGAGGGAGAACGGAAGCAGGGGTTTCCCCAGGACAGCCAGCCGCACCTGGAGAAGCCGTGAGAGCATGGGGCTCTGGGCAATTGCATTTTCTTTGGAATAAAGAAATGGGGGAGGAGCGTGCCAGCTTGTCCTGCCTTTCTTTTTTTTTTTTTTTTATTGTTTAAAGTTTTACATCTGTCTTCTTTTTCCCAATTGACCCCCCTCCCAGTCCCACCCCAGACAAGCCCCCTCCTCCACAGTGTTAGGGCCATTGGTTATGCTAACATGCATGCACTGCTTTTCATTTTATTTAAACTAATACTTGACTTAAGAGTCTGCTCTGTCAAGTGCAAAGTGCTGTGAGGACTGAGCGGACCTGTAAGGCCAGTCCCTGCCTCCTTTTTACCAGCCTGAATTCCTTTTGGCCAATACCTCTCAGGGACATAGTCTACTAGGAAACGAAGCAGAGCGAAGGAGTGGTGGGATAGAGGTGTTCAATCAGAAAGAAGTGAGGGGGCACAAAGGGTGGATGAGTCATTCCCACTCTGGGCTCTCAAGGACTTCTCCGTGGACAGGATGGCATTTGAGCTGGGCCTTCAGGAATGGTGCGTGGGGATCAGGAGTTGGAAGGGTATTCCAGACTGAGGAAAAGACAGGCACTAAAGTTCAGATCAGTGAAAGCATGACTGTCTATAGAAATTCTGGTGCCAGGAGCTAGGGCTAGAAGGGAAGCAGGACAGAAGCCAGAGAAGGACATGTGAAAGGTACTTACTCCGTGGGCAGTGGGGAGCCACTACACGTTGTTGAGTGAGAGAGGGTGGTGCCATCTGACCTACTTTAGGAAGGCAACTCACAGCCCTAAGAAGGACTTGTTGGAGGAGGAAAGACTGGCCCTAACAGGAATGGGAGGGAGAAGAAAAATCAGCCTAGAGGTAGACTCCATTCAAAAACAAGAGTGACGAATGGGATGAGGATGAGGGGAGGATTAGGGCGCCAGTGGAAGAGGAGATGAGGACGAGGGAAGGGAAGGCAGGCTTGTAAGTGAAGAGTTTGAACCGAGCCTGCTGAGTCTTGGCCTGGGCATCCTTGGAAGTCCAGTAATGCCATTTCTCACTCCCTAAAGGGCCTGTGCACCAGTGCCAGGCAGGTGAATCATGCCGCTGTGCCATTTTTGGAATGCTGGAGACAGAGGCCTTCCTTAATCAAAGGACATCGAGCAGTCCTCATCCATTCATTCATACAACAAATATAGCAGCAGGCTCGCAGGACATTGGGTGCCCGCAGAGCCAGCCTTCCTGTGGAGTCTAGTAGCTCAGCAAGTGCCGGCCACTATGCTACTAGTAAGCGGTGTACAGGCATTCTCCCATTCGATCTGTACAGCCATCTATGGAGTAAAGTGGAAGTTTTGTTGTGCTTCACACACTAGCATCCAGTGCAATAGCCTTTATTGAGTACGTGCTGCATGCCAGCCCACAAAGACTGATCTGAAGCTAGGGGCCATAGAGTCTGGGTAAGAACATTGGAGTCCTCATCTGTTCCCACCAGCCCCAAGCCCAGCAGAGTCCTCAGAGGAGAGCCTCTGTCCAGTCTGTGCCCCCTTCTTGGGGCGAGAGACCAGCCCAGGGAACGAGGCTCCCTTGTGGGACACTTACTGGGTCCGGTCATCACTGAGGACTGAGGGGTGGACAGAGATGCTGAGTCTACCTGCAATCATCCATTCACTCGTTCATTCATTTATTCTCTAAACCAGGAATGGGGAATGTCTGGCCCACAGGCCATATAAGGCCCATGAAACCACTTGGTCTGGCTTTGCCAAAGCATGAGGGGTGAGTTCATTAAATGTTTGACCAAATATAGCAGGTTAACTTTTTTTTTTTTTAAATAATGAAAGCGAACAAGTTCTGCATTCTTTTTTAAAAAATATATTTTATTGATTTTTTACAGAGAAAAAGGGAGAGGGATAGAGAGTTAGAAACATTGATGAGAGAGAATCCTCGATCAGCTGCCTCCTACATACCCCTGACTGGAGATGTGCCTGCAACCAAGGTACATGCCCTTGACCGGAATCTAACCTGGGACCTTTCAGTCCGCAGGCCCACGCTCTATCCACTGAGCCAAACCGGTTTCGGCAGCTGGCTAACTTTTAAGGTAATAATTTTGTATGGCCCATGAATGATGTCATAAATATCCAAATGGCCCTTGGCAGAAAAAACTTTCCCACATTCACTGAGCACCTAGCAGGGGTTAGGCCCTGTCACAGATGCAGGGGACACCAAGATGATTAGAATCCAAGCCCACGCTCTGGCTGCTCCATGCAGATACCAGCCAGAGTCCCACATACAGGAGTAGCTGTAGCCTGAGGTCACCTCTTGGCCCTGGGAGAGGATGCAGTGTTTCAGGAGAGGCCAGCACTGGGGATACATCAAACTATACAAGTCTGACGTGGAAGGGAGAACCCACGGACAACAGGGCCTCCAAAAGAGAGACCTGGGAAATCAGAACAACCTGTGGCAAGTGTAACACCAGAACTCGGTGGGAAATGATAAAACGTCAGATGAGAGCTCTGTAAGGGTGGCCATTCCTCCCAACCTGCCATCTCAACCAGCACCCTCCCACCTGGGTGAATGTTCCCGGTGCGCTGGAACCGCAGAAATGGGGACCAGCTCTTCACAAGGAGTGCTTTCTTTAAGAGAGAAGAAGGAAGTAGTCCAGGCCGGTAGGTCAGAGCTACAAATGGAGAGGAGACTGGGAAGGGGTCTCACCCGTATTTTTACAATGAGAATAAGGTTACGAGAGTCCACTTCAAGCGGAAAGTGTGGACTTTTGGCTCTCATCCCTGAGGTTCCCTGAAAGCAACAGTTTCTATGCTTTAGGATTTCATGGATCAGCAAAATCTGAGGGGGAAAGAGTTGGTATCTGACATAGATTTGCAAATTTTTATATTGCCAAGTAAGCCATTTAAAAAATAACTATTATCTCTCATCACATTGTTTCATCAAAGTAAATTTTTATGGTATAAAAAAAGTTTAAAAAGATAATCTCACTGCTTGAAAAAGTTAATATACTAGGTGTACCAGTTAATAATGCGGATTTTTTTCAATAGATGGAGTTACACATATGTTGATATATATGCCATTTGATATGTATGCTATTTTGTTGTATTGACAACAAGCTTTGAAACTTCATATGTCACATTTTCTGAAAGTGTTAACGTCATCAATATTTTTAAGCTTAAAAATGTCAAATTTTGTGCCAAAAAAAATCATTTGCAGGAAGTATTAATTCATTACTTTATTTTGAAGAAAAGTGCTACTGAAAGTTATCATATACTTCGGGAAGCTTATGGTAAACATGCTCCATCTCAAGATACTTGTGAAGGCTGGTTTAAATGCTTTAAAAGTGATGATTTCTGTGTGAAAGACAAAGAACATCCAGGGCAACCGAAAAAGTTTGGAGACCAATAATTACAAGCATTATTGGATGAAGTTGCATGTCAAACTCAAAAACAACTTCAGAAAGATTAAACGTTGCTCAGCAAACAATTTCTGATCATTTACAAGCAATGGGGAAGATTTTAAAGGAAGGAAAATGGGTGCCACATCAACTGAACAAAAGACAAAAGGAAAACCAAAAAGTCATTAGTAAAATGTTGCTTCAACGGCACGAAAGAGTCTTTTTTGCATCAAGTTGTGACTGGCGATGGGAAGTGGATTTATTTTGAGAATCCCAAATGCACAAAATCATGGGTTGATCCAGGTCAACCATCAACATTGACTGCAAGGCCAAATGGCTTCAGAAAGAAGACAATGCTCTGTGTTTGGTAGGATCAGGAAGATGTGTTGCATTATGAGCTTCTAAAACCAGGTGAAACCATTAATACTGACAACAAATAATCCATTTGAACCACGAGCAGAATGGGTCAGAAGACACGGCAAAGTAATTTTGCTTCATGATGATGCACCATCACATACTTCAAAACCAGTTAAAGACATGTTAAAACAGTGATTCTCAACCTTCCTAATGCTGCGACCCTTTAATACAATTCCTCGTGTTGTGATGACCCCCAACCATAAAATTATTTTCGTTGCTACTTCATAACTGTAATTTTGCTACTGTTATGAATCATAATGTCAATATCTGTTTTCTGATGGTCTTAGGCTCTATACCTGCAGTTTTCTGACCATCACTTTCCATCGCCAGTCACAACTTGATGCAAAAAAGACTCTTTCGTGCCGTTGAAGCAACATTTTACTGATGACTTTTCGGTTTTCCATTTGTCTTTTGTTCAGTTGATGTGGCACCCATTTTCCTTCCTTTAAAATCTTTCCCATTGCTTGTAAATGATCAGAAATTGTTTGCTGAGCAACGTTTAATCTTTCTGAAGTTGTTTTTGAGTTTGACACGCATCTTCATCCAATAATGCTTGTAATTATTGGTCTTCAAACTTTTTCGGTTGCTCTGGATGTTCTTTGTCTTTCACATAGAAATCATCACTTTTAAAGCGTTTAAACTAGCGTTCACAAGTATCTTGAGATGGAGCATATTCACCATAAGCGTCCCGAAGTATACAATAACTTTCAGCAGCACTCTTCTTCAAAATAAAGTAATGAATTAATACTTCCTGCAAATGCTCCTTTTTTTTTTGTCACAAAATTTGACATTTTTAGGTGTAAAAATATCTATGATGTTAACACTTTCAGAAAATTTGACAGATGAAGTTTTGAAGCTTGTTGTCAATACAACAAAATAGCATACATATCTAATCACATATATATCAACACTAGAAGCCTGCTGCAGGAAATTCATACATGAGGAGCAGGGGTCCCTCAGCCCAGCCTGCACCCTCTCCAATACTGGACCCCTCGGGGAATGTCTGACTACCTCTAGCAATCCAGGACTGCTGGATCCTAACAACTCACCTGCCTGCCTGATGGTCTCTAACCCTTCTGCCTGCCTGCCTGCCTGATTGCCCCTAACTCCTCCCGCTCCCCTGCTGGCCTGATCTCCCCTAACCACCTCTGCCTCACCCCACATTCGGGGCCCAGGCTTCCCTCCCTCTGGCTGGCCACAGGCACCCAAGGCCAGGGCTGGCTTCCCCCCAGGCTGGCCGCATCCACAGGGGACCATGGGCGGGTGGCTTTGCCCAGGTCACAGCCACAGGCGCCCCGAGCTGCGGGGTAGACAGCTTGTCCCTCTCCTGGGCCACAGCCTGGCTGGCCCCCATTCCTCTCTTGTTGAGTGTCTGAGCTGTTAAGGCATGACAGCATGAGGGTGTGACAACCATTTGCATGTTAGCTCTTTATTATATAGGATATGTGTAACTCCATCTATTGAAAAAAAATATGCATTATTAACTGGTACACCTAGTATTTAGTTTCATGAAAATTCATTTCAATAGCTTTTAATTTTGTTTGGCTGGGGACTCAGGGTCATCATTGCGTAGGAGTTAGAGCTGGAGTTGGGGTTGGGGTTCGGTTTGGAGTTGAGGTGGGAAACTGAAACTGGCCCCCTTTTTTGGATGGGTCTTTCCAGGATTCCTGCTCCAGCCAGGGGCCTCCAGGACCAGTCAGGGATGGGCAAAGGAAGGGCTCTGAGGCCATCTAGGAGAAGGTCTTTGGAGCATGTCCTCGGAGTGGTGAGGGGGAGAGGCCACCTCCTCTCGGGGTCCTCAGACAGGCCCTGAAGCAGGTCTTGTCCTTGGCTTATCAGAAACTCAGAGGATCCATCCGTGAGAAGCTGCCCATGGACATGCTGATGCTGGAGGATGAGAAGCACCACGGGGCTGCGGCTCTGGCCTTACAAAAGGTTAAGGTAAGTGGGAGGAGAAGCCAGTGTCTGTGCTCAGGAGACAAGCCAGGCCGGTATTGCCTGCTCCTCCTGGTGTGGTCCTTGAACCCCCTGGAAGCACATTAGCAATGCAGCATGCATGTCAACACTCCCCCTTCCCTCCCCCCTGCCCTGCTGAGTCAGCACCTGCACATGTACAGACCCAGGGAAACCCAGAGAAGGGAGAGCCATATGACAGGCACCATGCAGGCATTAAGGGGCTGAGGGAGGCTGTGTGTGTTGACAGGAGAGATCTCCTTGCTGATTAGAGAAACCCAGTTTCCAGACCACTGGGTGCAGGATGACCCCATAGGAGGAGGCGTGTCTGAAAGGGCATTGACTGAGCCATGCGAGGTCACCTCTGGGAGAGAAGGGCTTTCTCTTCAACACTTTCATGTTTCGATATTACTTTTATTTTTAGAAATGTTTTGATTGATTTTTAGAGAGAGGAAAGGAGAGAGACATCAATGAGAGAGAAACATCAATCAGCTGCCTTCTGCACACCCCCTACTGGGGATCCCTCCCGCAAACCTGGCATGTGCCCTGATGGGGAATTGAACCTGGGACTTCTTGATCCACGGGAAGATGCTCAGCTAACTGAGCCACACCTGCTGGGCATGTTTTTAATATCAGTCCTCGGTTACTTTTACGGTCACACACGAGTGGAATGGCACGGGAAGCGGAGGATCCGGACTCAGTTCTGAAGGCCTGGGCTGCCCGTTGCCTCTGAGATCCCCTCTTCATCAGCTCCCGACCCATGTGAAGCCTTCCGGGCAGCCCCCTCAGCCTCGCTTGCCCGCTGACCTGAACCACCGACCTCTGAGTCTCACCTGCTTTTGTCCTCTCGGGAAGGAGAGCTACCCTTGGATTCTGTGCCTCCTGCGAGCTCTCCCTCTCCTCACCCTCCAGCTCAGCACAGGGGTCCCCGGCCTCAGGGTTGACGGGCTGTCCCCTCGCAGGGCCAGGAGCGGGTGCGCAAGACATCTCTAGACCTGCGACGCGAGATCATCGAGGTGGGCGGCATCCAGAACCTCATCCACCTGCGGAAGAAGCGGAAGCAGAAGAAGCTAGCTGCCCTGGTGGCCCAGGAGCCGCCCCCGGAGCCCGAGGAGATCGTGAGCCCCTGGGAGGGTCCCTGTGTGGGCAGGGGGGCCGGGAGGGCCTGGATCACTGCGGGCGGCCCTGGGTGATGGCATGTCCACCCCCCAGACTGGCCCGGTGGAGGAGGAGGCATTCCTGAAAGCTGCCGTGGAAGGGAAAATGAAGGTCATCGAGAAGTTTCTGGCCGACGGGGGCTCCCCGGACACCTGCGATCAGGTGAGGCTCCCACCACCCCTTCACCTGTGCCGCCTGCCGTTCAGAGCGGCCGTCCCACCCTCCCTCCCAGGTGGGGGCCGCGTTGAGAAGAGGCACTGGGTGTCCGGTGGGAGGGGTGTCCTCAGAAGTGTTGGGATGGGTCTTCTCACACAGGAATTCACCTACATCCTTGGGCCCTTTTCAACCTGAACCCCATCCAGACCAGCAAATGTCACATGGTTCTTCAGGGAAGAAAGGAACGGGATCAAATAAAAAGAATGTCCCTCACGGCTCCAAGCCTCAGTTTCCTCCTCTGTAACACAGCCTGCTTCCCTCAGGGCACAGTATGGGGACCAAATGGAATAACCGTGCTTGGAGAGGTATTCGCTGAATGAATGAAAAAACTATAAAGCTCAGGCGAGGATATATTTTCGTATTGTATAGCATACTTCTTTTATACACTTTTTATTTTATTGTGATAAAATATATATCACACGGCTATGCCACTTTAGCCATTTTAAGTGTACAATTCAGCAGCGTAGATTGCATTTATAATGCTGTGCAGCCATCAGCACTGTTTCAAAATGTTTCTACCACCTACCATACTTTTGTTTGTTTGTTTCTTTGAAACACCCTCTTTTTCACTTTAAGCAAATTAACGAACCCACATTAGTGTAGGCTTCTCCTTTCTTTTCTTCAGACTTCAGAGTCTTAATCTTGTTCTCTCTGCCCATCTCCTCCCTCGGAGCATTGTGCTAGGTACTGGGAGTACTAAACAGAAAAAGATGAGGGTCGAGAGTAGATGTTTCAAGAGACCAAAGCAGAAAGCCAACTGCATGGGAAAGAGAGGAAGTTCGTCCTTTCCTTGAATCAGTAATCAGGGTGCAGCGGCCCCTCCTGGCCCTGGGCTAGGCACGCCGGGGAAACAGAGCCACGTAAGCCTCAGCTGGCCGGCAAACACCCTCCATGCTGGAGTGTTTCTGGGCCTCTGGACAGTCGTGGCCTAGAGGTTTCAAGAAGATGATGGTACTTGAGCTACATCTTGAAGGAATAGCGAGAATCCATTAAACACTCAAGGGAGTGGGGGCAAAATGGGCACGCTGGCACAGGGAAGAGCCCGTGCAAAGGCCTGGCTTGATGTGCTTGGGGCAGTGAGAAGGATGGAGTCTGCAGGGCACAGGAGGGAGTCTGGATAGAGCATGAGGGGCTGGCAAACATGGAAGATACGGGACCCAACACCAGGGTCAGAAGCAAGCTGGGCTCAGGCCTCAGCCTCAGCTTGTGTGGGAGATGGGCTCAGGCCTGGGCCAGGGGTCAGGACCTGACAGTCTGTGTGGGAACAGTTCCGCAGGACAGCACTACACCGAGCTTCCCTGGAGGGCCACATAGAGATCCTGGAGAAGCTTCTGGAGAGCGGGGCCACTGTGGACTTTCAGGATCGGGTGAGCAAGAGGAGGAGGGAGGCAGGGTGGGAGGCAGGAGGTGAGCCTAGACTCCCTCCCTGTGTGCCAACCTGGGACTCAGACAGGCTGCCTCAGGGGCCAGGCCCACCGTTAGTGGGGTGTATGACCTTGGGCAGGCCCCATCTCCTCCTCTGCAAATCTGTCTTGGACTAGATGGGTCCCAAGGGTTCTTATGTTCTGCTTGACCCATTGCCCAGGCACTGGAGTGCCCCCTCCCTTCCCTGTGTCCTTCTCCTGGGCACCTCCCTGCTTTTTGGGCTGGGCCTTTTCCCCAGGGCACTTTCTTCGCTGAAGCTCTGTGATTTGGTCCCACCTTCCCTTCTAGCTGGATTGCACCGCCATGCATTGGGCCTGCCGCGGGGGCCACTTGGAGGTGGTGAAACTCCTGCAAAGCCGAGGAGCGGACACCAATATGAGAGATAAGGTGAGGCCATGGTGCTCACAGATATTGGGGTGGCTGTGGGCGGGGAGTGGGAGGCGAAGGGCAGAAAAGCCAGGGAAAGCCGTGAACAAGTCTGGTTTCCAGGGTGGCTGCAGAGCCGGGGATGGATCATTTCCATCAAATGCAGGACCTTGGAAGCCATCATCTGGGGATGGAGCAGGAAGAGCAGAGGAGAGGGAGGGAGAAGAGATTCACTGTTTGGGAGACTTTGGGATAGAGGATTTGTTCATCCAGGCAATCTTTCATCATCCTTCTATCTACCTACCACTCCATCCATCCATCCATCCATCATCCACCCATCCTTTTTAAAATTTATTCTTCCTATGTGACCTTGAGCGAGTGAGAGCCTCTGAGCTTGTTTGCTCCTCTGTAACATGTCTGGCAGAGTTCTTGTGTAGATTAGATGGGAAAATGAGTGTAAATTAATCGTTAAACTTAAGTCTAATGTGTGATAAGCTTTTGCCATGCCCGTCACATAGTCACCTGCCAATAAATGGCATCTATTATCATGGCTGAAAGAAGGGCAGAGGAGTGAGCAGTTCCTGCTAGCTGGGTGGGAGGGGAATCATGGAAGGCTTCCCAGAGAAGGTGTATGTGATGCTTCAGAGCTAGACCATTGGGGACGAGGGGGAGAACTGTACATTCCTTGCTCCTCCAGGGCTCAGGCCCTGGCACGAGGATTGGGGGAGCAATAAGGCTGGAGTTAAGACCACCACCCCCTTCCCAAAGCCACACAGGCCAGGCCCCCCTCAGCCACTGGTTCCCGCTTCCTCCCTCCTTAGCTGCTGAGCACCCCCCTGCACGTGGCGGTGCGCACAGGGCACGTGGAGATCGTGGAGCACTTCCTGACCCTGGGCCAGGACATCAACGCCAAAGACAGAGTGAGTGTCTGGGTTCGCCCTCCCCAGCCCCACCACCGGGGGGCGGGCAGCCTGCGGGCTCCCATATGCCAATACAGGCTATGCTGAGTGTCACACTGGCTCTAGGAAGGGGACAGCGCCCTGCACGACGCCGTGAGGCTCAACCGCTACAAAATCATCAAACTGCTGCTCCTGCATGGGGCCGACATGATGGCCAAGAACCTGGTAAGCTCATTCCGTTCCCGACTCAGCAATCAGAGAGCACGGCACACCCAGGCGCTGTGCGGAACTGGCCGAGGAAGCAGAACCGAGCAACACTCAGCCTGCCTGCCCTGGGAGCTCCTTCCCGGCCCCAGTCCTGGAGGGTCCGGGCTGGAAGAACCCAGGCCCTCGCTGGCATGCACGTTCCTGGCACACCATGTTGCTTCCTGGTGGTCCTTGAGGGCTCTTAGCCTTCCATGTCCCCTACCCAAGCTCTTCTTTGGGATTCAGAGCAATCACAGAATGGAGGAGAATACTTCCCCCACCCACCCCCGCTCCCAAATTGAGAAAGTTAAGGGGATATGGGAAAGCCAGGAAGCTAGGGAGGGTATGAACGAGGACATCTCATCTTGGCATTATTGGCATTTGGGGCTCGGCTGCCCTGTGCACCTCGGGATGTTGAAGCAGCCTCCCTGACCGCCCGCCACTCAAGATGCCGGTAGTACCCACTCCCCACCTCCCACCACCACCAGCACCCCCCGTTGTGATGAGCAAAAGGTCTCCAGGCACTGCCCGTGCTCCCTGTGGGGAACCGCTGGTACAGACGAGGGCGCCTCCTGGAACAGACTTCCGAACGTTGAGCAGCTCTCCTCTTGGTCCCCCCAGGCTGGAAAGACCCCCACGGATCTGGTGAAGCTATGGCAAGCCGACACCCGGAATGCTCTGGAGCACCCTGAGTCGGGGTCAGAGCAGGACGGGTCGGAGGGGGCTGCTGAGAGTGGGCAGGACACCCCCCCAGCCTGTGCCAGCCCAGTCAACGCCTGAAGGGCCCCCAGACCTGAGCCACGCCTCTGCGGAAGACCCAGGAGCATCCTCGAGCTCCTGCAATAAACATGTCGTTTTGCTACGTGCGGTGTCTGTTTCTGTCTGAGCCTGAAATACGTAGGAATGCAGGAATGGGGTGGCTGGGGCAGGGGGGCTGCCTGAACTCCAGCCTTATCCCTTCCCCAAGTCCCCTTGCGCCAGCCCTTCTGCGTTTCCTCCTCCTCCTGGCTTTCGCCCTGGCACCCCTCTGCCCCAGTCCGGGCATGGATCAGCCTCACCCCACACTCGTCCCAGACCACCCCTCCTTGTGACCACAGACCTGTGGGGCTGCGGGTGGCCCGCACAGGCCTGTCACAGGGAGGAGTCTGGCTGGGAAGTGGGGCAGCGAGGGGAGTGTGGGTCACCCAGACCTGCCACGCCTCCCACGGGGCTCAGCCAATCGCCTACTCTGACCAACGCGGAACTGCCAAGCAAAAGCTGGCCGGGCTCCGGGCTGTGGGCTGGAAATTGTGGGAGGAGAAACACCCTCCAGTGCCGGGACCCCAGGAACCAGTCCTGCAGCTGGCGAGCCACATTGGGTTGTGGCATCCCTCCAGGTGCTCCCCAGGAAGAGGAGGGAACTCTCCCTCCCGCCCTCTACCCCCCCACCGGGACCCATAGGCCTAGCCTTGGACCCTGGGGACACCCAGCCCCGCCTGCCCCAGGGCTGACAAGGCAGGGGCAGCAAATTTTTAACTAACACATTGATCATTAACAGGGGTCGGAAGGGGCCC
>PVJN01059640.1:0-11795 GCA_004026805.1 Lasiurus borealis
TATTTTTTATTTCAGTCAGTGTCTCTAGTTGGTCCTTTTTCATCTCCTCTTGGGACTCGCTAAATTTATGCATCATCTCTAGCATCTCTAGCAGGCTCTTTTGCATCTCTAGTAGGCTTTTTTGCATCTCCTCTTGGCTCTCACTAAATTTATCCATCTTTTCTAGCATATTCTTGAAAAACCTTATAAGCGTGGTTTTGAACTCTATATCCAGTCGTTTTTTTGTCTTCCATTTCTTTTGTTTTTGATCCCTTCCCTTGTCTCAGCATTTTAACTATGTTGGGGAAACTTCTGAACTTGCAAAACCGCAGAAGCCTCTGTTGAGCTTGGGATGGGTGGAGTCTCAGGGCTTAAGGGACTGCCTTGCCTTCCAGTCGGCCCCGCCCTCCAAGGCCCCGGAGTCTCACGTGACTGGGTAATCGCTGGAGAGGTCCTTGTGCGTGAGCGCGCCCGCAGTGCCTCTAGACTGCTGCCTTTCCAGCTCCCCTGCACCCCAGGACCACACGAGTCTAGATCTCCAGGGTTTCGCCCGAAACAGGGGCCCAGTGGACTCAGAAGTAGCACAGTTGGGAGGATCTGTCTCCTGCCCAGTCGCAAAAGCCAGCAGCACAATCAGCAATCTGTCCTCCGCGTGGCGCCATGTGTGTGCGCTTGACTGCGACCAGACCTCCTATCTTTTGCGACTCCCCTAAATTTCCGTGCACTTCTCCCTTTTCACAGTCCAAACTTCCCCCGTATGAGTTTCGGCTGGGTCTGGGGTTTAGTGTCGTAGGATAAGGGGTTCAATGCCGTTGGGAGTCTCCCTTTCCCTCCCGTCAGAGAAAGCCAGCCAGGTACTCGGGCATCCACTCTCTCAGCAATTGTGTCTCCGTACCTCAGCTTTTTGCAGCTCCTCTGGGTTTCTGTGAGCCCCTCTCTTTCCTTCAAGTTGTAGAAATTATACTCGGCCAGCTTTTCTGTGGTTCTGGATGATGTCTGTTCTGTCTTTCAGTTGTAGTTTTGAAATTGTTGTGCAAGGCAGCAGTGTAGGTGTTTACCTATGCCGCCATCTTGGCTGTCCTAAAACTGGTCTTGGGTTCTTAAGCAAGGAAAAATATATTTAGGTAAGATGACCATTTTAACAATGTTAATTCTTCTAATCCATGAACATGAAGTATCTTTCCATTTCTTTGTGTCATCTTCAATTTATTTCAACAGTCTTGTATACATGTCCTTCACTTCCTTTTAAGTTTATTCCTAGTTATTTTATCCTTTTTGTTGCAGTTGCACATGCAAATGTTTTCTTCACTTCTCTTTATGATATTTCATTGTTAGTATATAGGAATGCAATGGATCTTATTATTTCACTCATATGTGAGACATAAAACCAAAAGCAACAAATGAACAAAAAAAAACAAAAAAATGAAACACATTTGTAGATACACACAACAGAATGGTGGTTGCCAAAGGGGAAAGGGGCTGGATAAAGGGAGTCAAATACAAGGTGACAGAAGGAGATGACTTCAGGTGGTGAGCACACAATACAGTATACAGTGTAACACTGATTTCTCAGGGATACAATGATGAGAAAGCTGTATACCTAACATTTATGTAGTGCGATTGGCCATTAATATCCTAATCAATTTAATTTAAAAATTAAATAGCAAAAAAGACACTTATTTACAAACACATGTTCTTGGGGGAAATACAGCCAAATGCTACTTGGACTTTTATATTGATTTTTAGAAAAGGATGAAGATGTAAAAAGTGATGAAGGTTAAAGTAAGATAAAACACATCCATGTCACCAAAACCGGTTTGGTTCAGTGGATAGAGCGTTGGCCTGCGGACTGAAAGGTCCCAGGTTCAATTCCGGTTAAGGGCATGTACCTTGGTTGTGGGCACATCCTCAATAGGGGGCGTGCAAGAGGCAGCTGATCGATGTCTCTCATCTATGTCTCTTAACTCTCTATTCCTCTGTAAAAAAAATCAATAAAATATATTAAAACAACAACAACACATCCATGTCCTGATTATCCGCCTTGGTCATGTCAGGAGAGAAATGAACATCTGCCTGTCTTGAACAACCTTGCATCTGCACTGTCTTCCTTTGTTTCAGAATTCCCTCAGTGTGAGGGTTGGGAGAATGCAGAGCCTAGCTATCATCACAGAAGCTTAAAAGACCAGACTCATTTTTCCAACCTCGTTTGTAACTAGAGCAGGAGCCTGTGACCTCGGCATGGCCACCCGGATGTCTCCAGAGATGGACTCCAAACGCAGGTCCACGTGACAGCAGCACACACAGGCTCTTCGAGTCAGGGGTGGCAATGCCAGCATTGGGACTTATGCTGCTGTGTCAGCATCTTTATTGATTGGGACTCTGAGTGACAGATGTGCCTGGGCTCTTGTTCTGACTACACAGATTCCTTTTGTTTCCCTCACATTGTAAGCTGATTCTCCAGTCTCCCTAGAAATCCCATAAGAAACAAATATTTTGCCAATAAATTTATTTTCTGCTTAAATGACTGGAGTCTGTTTCAATTGCTTACAACTGAGAACCCTGACTAGTACATTGAAGGATCCCAGGCCCATCTTCCTAAGGACTTCGCATGGTTTGCTCGTCTTCCTGGGATGGGAACTTTAATTAGTTCACTTGAATCATGAGAGCAGTGTTGAGGAGCTCATAAAGGAAGATATGATTCTTGCGTTTATGTCAAAGGGGTAATTAACGCCATTGATTTTTTTTATTACAAGCCTGTAGTTTTTTCTTATTACAAGCCTGTAGTTTTCCCTGAGAAGGGCACAGTCTATGTACATTCTTAGCTGAAAAGTAAAAGAAAATCACTAGGAAATTACTAGAAGAAAATGCTCAGTAGGCATTCTAAAAAAGTGATATATCTTTCAACTTGCCCCAGGATAAAATTAAGTCTCTTAAAAGGTTGTACTTCCCATCAAGACTCAAGTTCTAAAGGAGTTATGTTTATGTAGAAGGAAATCATATATGCCCCTCTCTTTTAAAATGTCTAAGTTGCTTTATCTTTCCCCAGTTCCTCATATCTCACACATTTTATGACATTAGTAGGAGTCCAGTTGAATCTCTATTGGAAAACCATCTGCAGCGAGAGGAAGTACATTATCTAACAGCATGTTGCTAACCAAAAGCAGCAACCAGGGCAATATGCTTTCTTTATACAAACTTCAGTTAGGAACTTCTCAAGGGGCCATGTCTTCATCTCTTATATTTATTTCCCTCTTAGTGCAGAGCACAGAGCCTTATACATAGTAGGTGAGTAATAGGTGTTTATTAATTTAATTCAGAGTCACTTAAATCACTGGAAGAAGGGGGGCGGAGCAGCAAGAAGAATCCTGCTGAATAAGCAGTTATTACATTTGTGGTAAAAAGTTTAGGGGACAATGTATTGCTTGATCTCAGTGTGTCATGTGATGGAACCTCTGTTCCTCATTCTTTCTATTCACATCCCAGTCCGTGGGCTCTGGGCCACTGTTCCGAAAGGGAGGGTGTAGGTGAGAGAGAGGGCCTTTAATGACATGCAGGACCACAGAAGCTGGATTTCATCCCAGGAAAGCCACACAGGACAGCCAGTGGGGAACAGCTATTGTCTCAGTCCTTGGAGTTGCCCACAGCATGCCAGCGTAGAAGATAGGCTACATATGAAACAACTGCTGAATAGGCAGCCTAGACCTCTTTGTGGCTTAAAGCAGTGGTTCTCAATGGGATGGTATATCCCAGGGAGAAATTGATAATTTGAGGAGGAGTTTTTGGTTAGCACAATGATTGGAGAAACACTTTTTTCCACATTTGGTGGGTAGACTGAATTTTCTCAAATCTGGCTTCACTTTTTAATGTTACAGCTGGTATTTATATAGTGGAAAAACCTTCTTATAATTATACTAGAGGCCTGGTGCATGAAATTCATGCATGGGGTGAAGGGAGGTCCCCTTAGCCCATCCTTGACCCTTTCCAATCTAGGAACTCTTGGGGGATGTCCATCTGCCAGTTTTGGCTCAATCCCAGGGATCGGACTGGAATTGGCAGTCAGACATCTCTCTCACAATCCAGGACTGCTGGCTCCTAACTGCTCACCTGCTGATCTGCCTGATCACCCCTAACTGCCCCCCTACTGGCCTGGTTGTCCCCAACTTCCCCCACCCTGGCCTGTTCACCCCTCACTCTACACCCGGCTGGCCTAGTCACCCCACACAGCCTACTGGTCAGTCATTTGGTCATCCCTCGCTAACCCCTCTGCCAGCCTTGCCCCACACAGTCTGCTGTTCAGTTGTTACTGTGAGGGTGTCATGACCAATTTGCATATTACCCTTTTATTAGTACATATAACATGAAATTTTTTTCCTGTGTTTTCATATAAACACTGATATTTCCAAGAATACAACTATTAAGCAGATCAGAGGACATTTGTGTTTTATTTTGTTTGGAAATATACCAAGAGGGTGCTCATCATTGTGGAGAATCACACCACATGCTTGTTGTGTGCTGTACACACCTATGTGAGTCCGTACTTTCAGCTGTCCCAGGGAGAATGTAACAACAGAGATCTGAGACTTCCTTTAACAGGGTTAGCAGATTCTTTAGCTGATTTAGATCCAAATATCATTAAAATATGAATATACATAAAAGGCAAGAATCTCATGGAAAATTATTAATAAAATTTTTTACTACTTACAATTTTACCATTATTATTATAATTATGTAGAATGACAATAATAAAATTAGTATTGTTTACTTTAGGGTTGCCTTTGTCCCCATCTTACCCTAGTAATGACTTTCAATGTTCACTCTAGAGTCACTGCTCTTCTTTCCTGTCCACCTTTTATTCTCTATCACTTATTGAAGTTTATAGTCCCCAAAGTGTTTCTTTCTTTCTTTCTTTCTTTCTTTCTTTCTTTCTTTCTTTCTTTCTTTCTTTCTTTCTTTCTTCCTTTCTTTATTTTTTAAGATATATTTTATTGATTTTTCACAGAGAGGAAGGGAAAGGAATAGAAAGCCAGAAACATTGATGAGAGAGAGACATCCATCAGCTGCCTCCTTCACACGGGGGATGTGCCCACAACCAATGTACATGCCCTTGACCGGAATCGAACCTGGGACCTTTCAATCCCCAGGCTGACGCTCTATCCACTGAGCCAAACCGGTTTCAGCCCCAAAGTCTTTATTGTGTACTAGAAGCCCAATGCATGAATTTGTGGGGTGATCTGACTGGCCCATGAGGGGGTGAATTGGGGCCTGGCCTGTTGGGAAGAGGAGATGGTGGGAAGTTGGCTGGCCAGCCCCACCCCCAATTGGGTGGGGGATCAATCTGGGTTCAGTGGCCAGGGGAGGGACCATGGGAGGTTGGATGGCCAGCCCCACCCCTGAATGGGGTAGGGGGTATTGACCAGGGGCCAGTAGTCTGGGGGAGGGAACATGGGTGGTTGGCCAGCTGCCCCTGCCCCTGATTGGAGTAGGAGGGGCTGATCAAGGGTGAAGCTGGCTAGGGGGAGGGGCTACAAGCCAATCAGAGTGGAGGGGGCCCATCAGGCATGGGGCCAGCGAGAGGGAGGGGCCACAGGTAGTTGACTGGCCAGCCCTGCCCCTGATTGGGGAGGGGGTGCTAATCTGGGGTGGGGCTTGGTGGGGGGAGGAACTGCAGAAGGTTGGCTGGCCAGCCACACCCCCTATTGTACTGGGGGAGATCAGGGGAGGAGCTACAGGAGGTTGGCTGCTGGCTCCGCCCCCTATTGGAATAAGAGGACAATCAGGGGTGGGGCCAGCCTGAGGGAAGGACCACGAGGGGGTGAGAGAGGCCAATCATGAGGTGGAGCCACAGGAGGTTGGCTGGCTAGCCCCACCCTCCAATTGGGCCAGTTTGCTGCTCCTCAGTGGGAACCATAGTGACCAGTCATTATGGCATTCCTGTCACTGACTTCATATATAGATTAGAAATGAAATAAAAATAAACACACACAGCAGGATTTTAAGATAGGAAGTGTGTTTTCCTCAAAGCCATGTCACTTCTCAGTATACCTCATAACCAGGGCAGTAACGGATACTACCACTATAAATAGGTCCCAGCTCATTAGTGAGGCTTCCTTATTTTCTCCGCTATGTCCGTATGTACTTTACCTTGGCACGTTATCTCTACGTCAATTAAGGTTATTTCCCTCTTTCTCTTATCACAGAAAAATAATTCCGGTCTGCTCTTATTATGTAGTCTAATACTAGTTCCTACTTCAGTGTCCTTTACTGCTCTTTCTCTCTCCTTTACATCTTACAGCCCATCTCACTTATGATGCACAGGTGCAATCACTTGACCAATTTCTGATGTCTTCTGGTGAAATCCTATCTTATACTTACCTGTTAAAATAAATTGTATCATTATTGAGAGAGAATCCAAGATGGCTGCATAGGTAAACACCTACACTGCTGCCTCGCACAACAATTTCAAAACTACAAATAAAAGACAGAACGGACATCATCCAGAACCACAGGAAAGCTGGCGGAGTGGAAATTCTACAACTAGAGGGAAGAGAGGGGCTCACAGAGACCCAGAGAGGCTACAAAAAAGCTGAGGTTCGGAGATGCGTGCACAGAGTGGGTGCCAGAGTGCCTGGCTGGCTTTCTCTTGCGGGAGGGAGGAGGAGACTCTCAAGGGCATTGAACTCCTTATCCTACCACACTAAACCCCAGATCCAGCCAAAATTCATGGGGAGGGGGCGGTTTGGACTGTGAAGGGAGAGAAGTGCACGGAAATTTAGGGGAGTTGCAAAAGATCAGAAGTCTGGTGGTGCGCACGGCACTGCGTGCAGAGGACCGACTGCTGATTGTGCTGCTGGCTTTCATGAGTGGGCGGGAGACAGACCTTCCCAACTGTGCCACTTCTGGCTCCACTAAACCCCAGTTTCGGGCAAAACCCTGGGGACCCAGACTCGTGTGGTCCCGGAGTGCAGGAGAGCCAGAGGGGCAGTGATCTAGAGGCACTGCGAGAGAGAGAGTGCGCGCATGCACAGGGACCGCTCCAGCGATTACCCAGTCACCTGAGACTTAGGGGCCGTGGAGGGTGGGCCCGACTGGAAGGCAAGGTGGTCTCTGAGATTCCACCCATCCCAAGCTCAACAGAGAGGTTTTTGCAGTTTTTCAAGTCTGGTATCATAAGGCTGAATCCAACATAGAAGTTATCCTGGCATAGTGAAAATGCCGAGACAAGGGAAAGGATCACAAACAAAAGAAATGGAGGAAAACAAAAAACTGGATACAGAGTTCAAAACCATGCTTATAAGGTTTTTCAAGAATATCCTAGAAAATTTGGATAAAGTTAGCGATACTCAAGAGGAGATGAAAAAGGACCAACTAGAGATGAAAAAGGAGCAACTAGACATGAAAAAGAACCAACTAAAGATGGAAAAGATCCAACTAGAGATGGAAAAGAACCAACTAGAAATTAAACATACACTGACTGAAATAAAACATATTATACAGAGACCTAACAGCAGACTAGAGAAAGGCAAGAATCAAGTCAAAAATTTGAAATATAAAGAAGCAGAAAACACTCAACTGGAAAAGCAAGAAGAGAAAAGAATCCAAAAATGTGAAGATAATGTAAGGAACCTCTGGGACAGCTTCAAGCATACCAACATCAGAATTGTGGGGTTGCCAGAAGAAGAGAGAGAGCAAGATACTAAAAACCTATTTAAAGAAATAATGACTGAAAACTTCCCACATCTGGTGAAAGAAATAGACATACAAGTCCAGGAAGCACACAGAACCCCTAAAAAAGGA
Source organism: Lasiurus borealis (assembly GCA_004026805.1). NCBI lineage: Eukaryota > Metazoa > Chordata > Mammalia > Chiroptera > Vespertilionidae > Lasiurus > Lasiurus borealis. The sequence continues at coordinate 7,774 of PVJN01059640.1, forward strand.
ATCCAAAGAGGACTACACCAAGACACATCATAATTAAAATACCAAGAGCAAAAGAAAAAGAGAATATTAAAAGCAGCAAGAGAAAAACAGTTCATTACCTACAAGGGAGCACCCATACGACTGTCTGCTGATTTCTCAACAGAAACAATGCAGGCCAGATGGGAGTGGCAAGAAATATTCAACGTGATGAACAGCAAGAACCTACAACCAAGAATACTCTATCCAGCAAAGCTATCATTCAGAATTGAAGGGCCGATAAAAAGCTTCACAGATAAGAAAAAGCTAAAGGAGTTCATCAGCTCCAAACCTGTATTATATGAAATGCTGAAAGGTACTTTTTTAGAAGAGGAAGAAGAAAAAGGTAAAAGACAAAAAATTATGAACAGCAAATACATATCTATCAAGTAAATCTAAAAAGTAAGTGAATTAAAAATTTGATGAACAGAATAAACTGGTGAATACAATAGAATCAGGAGCCCAGAAAGGGAGTGGACTGATAATTCTCAGGACGAAAGGGGTGAGGGATGTACAGGGAGAGACTGGACAAAAATCATACACCTATGGATGAGGTCAACGGGAGGGAGGTAAGGATAAAGGGAGGGGTGGGAGCCAGGTGGAGGGGAGCTATGGAGGGGAAAAAAGAAAAACAAATGTAATAATCTGAATAATAAAGATTTAATTAAAAACAAATAAATGTGAAATGTTTAAAAAAATAAATAAATTTGTATCATTATTGTATTTATTTTGTTTATTGTATTATAGCTGTGGTGTTATATTCCTTTTTTAAGTTATAAGCATAGGTAGTTTTATTAGCTATGAATTTTATTTCAGCACATATATCATCTATACTAATAAAAGGGTAACATGCTAATTAGACCAGACATCCTCAAACATCCTTCTAGACAAAGCTATAGTACTGGGGCTGAGGCAGAGGTGGTTAGGAGCAATCAGGCTAGCAGGAGAAAGAAGTTAGGGGAATCAGGCTGGCAGGGGAGGGTCGTTAGAGGGATCAGGCCGGTAGGCTGGTGAGCAGTTAAGAGCCAGAGGTCCTGGATTGCTAGAGGGATATCCAATTGCTGGTTTAGGACGGGGCCTAAACTGGTAGTTGGACATCCCCCAAGGGATCCCAGATGGGGGAGTGTGCAGGTAGACTACGGGTGCATGAATTTTGTGCACTGGGCCTCTAGTCTATATATATATACATATACATAAAAGGCTAATATGCAAAATGTCCTCTAAGAAGTTTGACTGGGAGTTCGAACACTCGCTATGACATGCACTAACCACCTGGGTCGGGGGGGTGCGAGTGGGGGAAGGGTGCGCAGAATGAAAGAAGGCCCCAGACAGCAGTTGGAAGGCCCCGATTGGCCCTAATCACCAACCATGCCTAGGGACCTACCTGGGCATGAATTTTGTTCACTGGGCCTCTAGTTGAAGAAAGAAGCTGCCAAGGTGAAGAATACACTTTGGCTGGAAACCCCCTGAGTATCCTTCCTTACAACCAGGAAAGACCTGTATTTGGCCACAATCATTGGACAGCAATTAAATATGCATGGGATGGTGGAGCTGGTGACGAAGTGTTTCCTCCATTCCTTCCCCTTTGTTAGCAAGGCCCAGCTAGCCCTGTGCTCCAGGCAGTGATGTCAGTCCACTGCACAGAACTGGAGCTGGAGAGCAGTTACGATGCTGCTTTGCAGAATTAGGTCATCCAAGATCCAGAGCCTGAGTTCTCCATGGAGCCCTCATGTCAGTAGTTTCTCTGACACTTTGATTGTTTACCCACTCACTCAGCTGTACTTATTTATATCAGGTAAACATGTAGCAAGATGATCCAGCTGAACCTAATTAGGATTCAGACCATGGCTCTGGTGCCCCACCCACCACACTGTATCAGTCAGAGACCAACCAGAAAAATAGAAACTATGTGACTCTAATGGAGGGAACAAATTACACAAGTGTTATAAAAGCAAAGAACCAATAAAGTGTGATGAGGCAACTCAGAGATTAGCTACAGCAGACAAGCATTCTGACCTCTAGACAAAGGACAAACAGGAGAAACTGAACCTATGGTGGGCCTGTGCAATAGGAGCTGGAGCCACAGAGGAAACAGAGCTGCTGCTGGAGATACCCTCTGAATTAGAGGGAGGCCAAGAAATATTCCAGCTTCTCCATTCTACTTGCCAAACTCTTCCATCAGTACCTCCCGTTGATAGCAGCCAGCTGATGTGAGAACTTGAGATGCTGGCCGGCCCATTTTGCTCTCTATGACTCTCCTCCCCAATGATACAGAGCTAAGAAAGGGAAGAGAAGAAGGAAACATCCTAAGAGCAAGCAAGTTCAGGATAGGCTAACCCCTGGTGTTTGTTGGCATGTGTTGATAAGGAAGTAGAGAGATTAGAGCTAGAGATGGCAGCTTATCAACCCTCGAAATCAGCAATTTTCAACCTTTTTCATCTTATGGCACAGAAAAACTAATTACTAAAATTCTGTGGCACAATAAAAAATTTATTTTTTGCCAATCTGACAAAAAAAGTGTAATTTTGATTCACATCAGATGGCTATTATTGTGTTGGCTGTTGTCTTTTTTTTTTTTTAATTTGATAGTCTAAGGCAGTGGTTCTCAACTTTTCTAATGCTGCGACCCTAAGACCATTGGAAAACACAGTGTAAATATCTGTGTTTTCCGATGGTCTTAGGCTCTATGGCAGCGGTTCTCAACCTGTGGATTGGGACCACTAGCAGGGTCACCTAAGACCATTAGAAAACACAGATATTTACATTACAATTAATAACAGTAGCAAAATTACAGTTATGAAGTAGCAACAAAAATAATTTTATGATTGGGGGGTCACCACAACATGAGGAACTGTATTAAAAGGTCGAAGCATTAGAAAGGTTGAGAATCACTGGTCTAAGATAAAAGAGGTCAGTGCCCCTGACTAAATAGTTGGATACTTACTGTTTTAAAAATTCTTGAGGAACTCTGGTTGAAATTTGCTGTTCTAAATTAAGGATTGTAGGAACTAATAAGGGAGATATGCCAGGATTTTCCATGATGTAGTGCTGCTTTCTCAATAAATAAAGCTATGAGTTGGCCTGTGTGATTTTATATGACAGAAATTCTTCTAAGCATACGTGTAGGGGGTACCTTTCTCTGAGTTCAGAATTGATGCAAAATATCTCCAATTTTTATCTTCCTTGGATCATTTGAGTCAGTCTTTAGGCAGTTGTACATCTATTCTTTTGCCCCTATGTTTCCCTGCATTCTCCAACTGGTGCAGATCTTTGTGAATGCAGGGCAAATTTCCACTAACCAAGTCCAAAGTGTCCATATCTATTCCAAACCCAAATCAATAGATTTTTAAGAGTGCCTTAATTATCTTTTTATTAAAATATCCTGCATAAAGAAAGGGAGATGGAGCCTAAAGAGAGGTATTTGCAAATGGCGTGATGTTGGACAGATAAATTAACAGTTGTTGTTTTTTCAATGAACAGTTTTAAACTTTAGTCTTCTCAGTGCTAAAATAGGGACATCTAGCCTCTTACACACTGTCAGTATGTAATAGATATCCAACAAATTGTAGGTCTTTGAATTGTGACAGTATTTAATTTTCAATGAAATATCTGTGGCAACAGATGAAGACAAATATTTGGTTAAACTGTCTTAAAAACAAAAGAGTCCTCAAACTCATGACTTCCTATTTTTTTAAATAATGACTCACAATAAGTAATACATTTATATCATAACTAGTGGCCTGATGCACAAAATTTATGCATAGGGGAAAAGGGTGTCCTTCAGCCCAGCCTGCACCCTTTCCAATATGGGACCCCTCGAAGGATGTCCTACTGCTGGTTTACAGGGATGAAGCCTAAACCGGCAGTCAGACATCCCTCTTGCAATCTGGGACTGCTGGCTCCTAACCACTCACCTGCCTGCCTGATTGCCCCTAACCACACTGCCTGCTGACCTGCTTGCCCCCAACTGCCTCCCACCGCCAACCTGCTCACACCCAAATGCCCCC
>PVJN01059641.1:0-11795 GCA_004026805.1 Lasiurus borealis
TGTGTGTGTTTGTGTGTGTGTGTCTGTTTGTGTGTGTGTGTGTGTGTGTGTGTATGTAGTTGTATAGTTGTGTCTCTTTGTGTCTATGTTAACCCTAGAAATAAAGAAATATTTTGAAAGTAATAGGGAGAGCAGTTTCTGCATTTACAGTGTTAACTATTCTTGACCATAAAAATTTAATAGGATAGGGAAATGATATTTGAAAATCCTTCCATGGGTAGAAATAAAAATACTCCATTTATATTTTTAGAAAAGTAATAACAATACAAGATATTCTGTAATCAAAGAATTACTTTTTTTAACCTGCATAGAAATCAAGTTATAATATTAATCAACCTTGATAAACATTTATATCACTAGATATGCAAAATTTAGAACTTCAGTAATTCCCAGGGCAAGACTTCTCAGATGCTCTTGAGAGTTTATATGGAATTTAATTGGTATTACAACTTTGGAGGACATCTTCAAAATGTCATATTTTAAGAGGTTCATATTATTAATTTGAAAATCTCACTGCTAGCAATATATCTTAAGAATTTTCAAAAACTATCTAAGTAATATATAAATATTTTTGAAAAAATTATTTGGGTTCATAACCTATCAAAACAACCCAAGTTTCCTATTGTAGAGATCAATCATTTTACATATATACTGTGGAAAACTATGCCGCTGTTAAAAAGTGAGAATGAACTGCATGTGCTCACAGGGACAAATATATTATTATGTGGGGGACAAAACACTAGGTACTGGGAAATGTATACACTGGGCAGCATAGTCACTTTTGTATAAATAGTTAAAAATGTATGTAAGAGCTACTTATGTATTTTTCTAAAATACCTCATGAGGACTCTGGACAAAGAAGGGAAAAGATGGATTTTACTTTTTACTTCAAAATCTAGTTTGCATTTTTATACCAATAGCAAACTTAGGGTTTTTATTGTTTGAATGATTGTTTTTATTTTATTATCAAAGATTACTTAGTCAGTAGGATTATTGAATTATTTCTTTTTTGTGTGTATGTATCAGCCTTAAGATAGCATTATTATATGAATAATATGGCTCTTATTTTTTGAACTCTAATTATATGCCAGACTAAGCTATTTAATCCTCACATAGCCCATTGACAGGTATAGAAATGGAGTCACAGAGGTGAACCAAGTATCCTAAACTGGTAAGTGGAGCCATACCATGAACCCATCTGAGCAACTCCACTGCCTACACTCCTAAACCTCACAGTCTGTTGCCCATATATGCATTAGAATACATTTTTGAGACATTAGCAGCTCACAAGTCCTTTCTACATTGAAAAGAAAAAATAAAACCAACTCTTCAGTGCACTTGATTTTTTTATCCAGCCAACATGTCTTTATAAGAGCTTGCTTCATGGTTGGTCTTTGCAATGTCCCTAGGCTTTGTATTCTGCTTCCCTGATTGATAATGCCTCCCAGGAGATGCACTTGAGCATCTTATGGGAGGTTCAGCTAGTGTGTCCTTTGGTACTGGAGAACTAGAATACATGGAATGCATAGTTATTATTATGTTTTCGAAGCACCTTAATCTGTTGCTCTTTTTCTTTCTAAAAAAAAAAAACTCAACAAATGTTTATTAATAATTTTGAATTATTCTAGTGCATGTGACCTTGCAGGCCATACTATGTTTGGTTTACCTTTTTTTTCTACAGAATATCTTTAGAAATTTCAGTTCCCTCTGCAAGCTTGCAGTGAAATGAGGTACAACTCAAATCTGTACAATTGCTGCTTGTTGATGCGAGATACTGAGAGAACCGATTGAGGGATGTCTGGAAATTGTCAACAAATGTCCATGTAATCCTATCTCCCATGCCAAAGGTAATTGAGAATTGACTTTAGGATATCAGTTGTCCTGTGAGCTTTCACAGAAATGATTTTGCAAGCTTAAAAAAAATTGCCCAAAGCATTGAAATGGAAAGATCATCAGAGTTCATTTTTAATGACAGCTTGGACACTCTCAGTTAAAAAAACAAAACCTTAAAAGGTTGAGATTGGTTGACCCAGTCACCTGAAAGATATTTTCCCTTTTGTTATTTTAATATGACATTTATTGATGTTTAAGTTTATGATTTCTGTGCAATTTAGGTGACATTATACTAGGTTTGTTTTTTTAATTCTCTTTGAAGTCTGGTATTTTCAGCTTTAGATTCAAAATAAAAGTCATAATCAGAGTGAAGCACTGGGCAGGTGCCTTTCTGGTGTCTCACTGAGGCAAATGTATGAACATTTTTATCACCAAAGGTATTTATGATCAATTTATATTAGTAAAAGGCAGCCCATTTGCTTCTCATCTTTCTAATTGTCCAAAGATAAATCAGAATATCTAGGACTCCTCTCTAAGTTTTATTACCAAAATGAGAGATGTTTGACAAGGGGAGGGTTCTTATAGGAATGGCTTATGCATTTTATGATGACATGATCCATGGAAGCATCTTTACAATGATACCTAATGAGTATTATATGGCTAATTTTTATATTTAATATAAGCCTATGTTTTGGGGGATAGTGTTGCTTCATTTGTAATGATGGTTGTGGTTGACAGCTTTCATTAGATTATTTCTTCATATCTTATTGCACCTTTGACAGTTTTTACATAAGAAAACACACATCTTATCTGGGCAACTCTGGTTTACTAACTCCCATCATTGAAATACCTGCAAAATCAGGAGTGTTAGCACCTGAGAATACACAGTTGTGGTTTGCTTCCCAATGAGATTCTAAAAGTCCTTTTCCATAATGACTTGTCCTAAAAATATGTCCGACTTACTACAAGGAGGAATGTGGGGGTTTACAATTAATACAGAATTCATAACCATTCTGCTGCGTAGCTTCTGGGCCCCTTTTTATCTATACCTTCTTATGGAGTTGTGGGACTGAAAGGAGACTCCTGAAGAAGAAATTGCAAGAAATAAGGTAACACATTCATTTATGTTGGGTAGCCCAGACCTCAGGACATCCTTATAGTTTAAATGTTGAACACACGCAATGCTGCCATTTCAATTTTCTATGATTGTAAAATGGCTTTCTTCAGTGTTCCAGACTCTAGGCTGAGTATGGACGGAGGAAATGCTAAGTCATCTCCAAAGGTGATCAGACATATCCTATCTAATAAAACAGTAATATACAAATTAACCATCACTTCACTATACCCACAAGCATTGCCCAGAAGCCACACTCAGAAGCCATTCAGGAGTGAGTATGCAAATTAATCCCAACCAAGATGGCTATGGCCATGGAGAGAGCAGAAGGGAGGCTTGGTTTCCCTGGCGATGGAGGAAGCCAAGCTTTCCGCACACCCTGGCAAACCCAGGCCTCCACTCAAGGCTACAAAGTTTCAATTATAGAAGATAAATAAATCCCAACAAAAATGGCAGCAGCCACAGAGCTGGAGAGAGCAGGAAGCTAGGGTTGCCTCCGGCGATGGAGGAAACCAAGCTTTCCACACACCCTAGACGTCCTAGGCCTCCGCTTAAGGCTACAAAGTTTCAATTGTAGAAGATAAATAAATCCCAGATACCAGGACCTCTGCTTGGGTCACGGGGAGGGTGTGGCTGGCCTGCAAACCACCACAGGCTCCTCATCCAGGCCACCCCTTGCCCCAAGAGAACCCTCCACCCTGATCCAATACACCCTTCAGGGAAAACCAGCTGGCCCCCACCCATGCACCAGGCCTCTAGCCTATCTAATAAAAGAATAATATACAGATTGACAATCACTCCAACACACAAGATAGCTGCCCCCATGTGGACACAAGATGGCCACCACTAGATGGCCAGCAGAGGAAAGCAGTGGGATGGATCAAGCCTGCAAGGGAGGGCAGTTGTGGGCAATCAGACCACCAGGAGAGGCAGATGGGAGGGACCAGGCCTGCAAGGGAGGGCAGTTGGGGGCAATGAAGCCTGCAGGGGAAGACAGTTAGGAATGACCAGCTGTCAGAGGAGGTAAGTTGGGAGTGATTGGGTCTGCAGGGAAGGGCAGTTGTGGAGGACCTAGGCCTGCCGGGGAGAGCATTTAAGGGCAAACAGGCTGGCAGGGGAGGAGTTAGGTATCAATCAAACTGGCAGGGTAGTGGTTAGGGAGTGATCAGGTTGATGAAAGGCAGAAGCAGTTAGAGGCAATCAGTAAGGCAGGCAGGTGAGCAGTTGGGAGCCAGCAGTCCTGGATTGTGAGATGGATGCCTGGGCCTAAACAGGCAGTTGGAGATCCCTGGAGGGGTCCCAGATTGGAGAGGGTGCAGGCTGGGCTGAGGGAAACATACCCCTGTGCACAAATTTCATGAACCCGGCCTTTGGTTGGTAATAAATGTAGCACAGAGAAAAATGTTGTGGGGGTCTTTTAAGTGTCATAGACAAATTGATCTAGAGATCAGGAAAGGGAAAGGTCATTACCACTGGAGGTGATGAGTGTAGGCTCCATGAAGGAAAAACAAATTGATCAGAGCTCTGAATCAGTGATTCTCAAACTTTAGTATGCAAAATAAGTAAATAAATAATGGAAAATAGAAAAAAATATATAACTTCAGGACTCAACCTGCAGAAAATTAAATTTACTATGTCTGCTAGGACATTCCAAATTCTTAAATATAAATAAGTAAGTAATATAAATAACTTCTATTTTATCCTAACAGTGGCAATAGCTGTGTTAGAAAACAAGAAAACTTGTCTTAAAGCTTGTTTGTAATATTCCTTATGTTAGACTGAAAAATATCAGCTTATGTTTCATGTACAAGATGAGGGGTGAGAGTAAGGTAGCTCATAGTCTGATAGTGCTTTGCCAAAGAAGGGGTAGACTAATACATTTAAGCTAGTCTTTGATGCTTCTTGTTATTCTATATTAAAAATTGCCTTGCCATTCTATATTAAGGCGTACAGAAGTTAACAGATGGCAGGGTGTTCATTAAGTAAATTATCTCAGCAGAGGAGTGATATAATCTGATCTTTGTCTAGAAACATTTATTTATTTTTCTTAAATGTGTTTTTATCCCTTTTGATATATTGATTTTTTTCAGAATGGTTTTCTTTTTCTCAAGGGTATTCTGATGCCTCCACTGTAATATTGATTGGCTACAAAGTGTAGACAATAAATCTGATAAATTATTGATCATCTCAGTAGTCACTTTCTATCAAAATAAGTTTAGCCAACCAACTTGATTAAAGTTTAGGGAGGCCCAAATCTCCATTGGTTATTGGAGGAAGAGGCCATACACAGGCTCTTATGTAATAGAAAGGAACCTTCAGCCCTAGCTGGTTTGGCTTAGTAGATAGAGTATCAGCCTGTGGACTGAAGGGTCTCAGGTTCGATTTGGTCAAGGGCACATGCCCGGGTTGCAGGCTTGATCCCCAGTGGAAGGCATGCAGGAGGCAAATAATCAATGATTCTTTCTTATCATTGATGTTTCTATCTCTCCCTCTCTCTTCCTCTCTGAAATCAATAAAAACATTTTTTAAATAATATTTTTTTAAAAAAGAGCCTTCATGATAAAAGCATCTTATTTAGGGTAAGTATGGATCTTTAGCACTAATACAGACCACCCCAATGTCCATTACACAATGTTCAAGAGAGGCTATGTAAAACACCAGAGGTATCAGGGATTAAATTACACAAATCATCCTTTAAAATCCAGAAAATGCTGGAATATTTACTTTCTAGGCTTCTAACTTGGTCAAGCTCTTAATAACAAGCCCCAACATACATTATACCCGAAAAGAAGGAGACATGTGCTTTTACCATTTCGAATGACAGTTAAGGGGGTTATTTTTGCCCACAGTATTTGTTCACCCACTCAGCATACTAAGACACTCTTTCAGTCAGCAAGTCCTTTATTCTTAACATTACAGTTTTGCTTAAGAGATAATGTCAAAGGATTGAACATTGTGCCTGGATAATGGTCTCTTGCTACAAGAAATACTCAGGCATTTATTGAAAATAAATGTTGGAGGGAAGCCAAGGCTTTTATTTTTAAAGTGGAAACTATTTTCTAGTCACAACTTTCAGTGCCAGAGACATTATAACTATCTTACCAGATGACTTTTTAAGTAAATTGAGATCACCAAAAGGAGCAACAGACTACTTTATTTGTTCTCACCTGTACAACAAGTAACATTCTTGTTTCCTTTCTACAGATACCAAAATAAGTTCAAATATGCTATATTTGTTTGGTGGAGAACATTGAATAAGTGCATTAACAACATATTTAATCATCTCTCTAGCTTGATTATGTTAGACTTGATTTTTGCTTTTTAAAACCAAGCAGATATGAATATGCATGCAGAAAGAGAATTAAAAAAGGGTTTTTTGTGATGTATTATTGAAATTATTTTGCCACTCTACAGGCAGGTATGGTTCCTGATATCCTTCTATGTATCTGACAGGCATATGGGCAGTAACTTAGGGAGTGTCAGTAGCAATGCTAGTGAGTTGGAATCCAAGGTTGTGATGATGTTAATTCTGCCAGTCATTGTGAAGTGCCAGCACAGAGAGATAACTGTAAGTGATTTCAACAAACACTACTCACACTTCTCTCAATGTCTAAAACTCAAAAAAACACTATGTAACCTCACCAATTAGTAATGGAATTTAGATGCACCATGAATCAAATCATCACCCTCTTCCCCAATACCTGATGCTATATATTTAACGTATAGTCAAATTCTTCTGGTGATATAAAGTGACTCCATAGATAGTGCCTGGTTTTATACCTTGCCATTCTCTGTAATAGTAAAGGAAAAAATGAAAATTTATAGCTGAAACAGACTTAAAAGAAATACAACCTTTTGATCAATGTGAACAATAAGGGCCACTCAGTAAATGGTTTTACCCTAAGTGATAAAAAATATAAAAACATAATTTAACATAGTGTTAATATATTAAATATAATAAAGTGAATAGGAATTTCTATTTCTAGATTGTGTTACAAAAACACCATCTAGGATAAATACTGATATGTACACTTGTTTGAGTGTGTTGTGTGTGTGTGTGTGTGTGTGTGTGTGTGTGTGTGTAGAGAGAGAGAGAGAACGAGCTCTTTGTCTCTTGGAGTTATGTATTCTGAGGCTTGGGAGCAACCAGAAGCTTTTTCAAAATAGGCAATTAACTTCTCAAGATTTCATGGGCTTGCATTGGCTCGAGCCCCCTAGCCAAGGATCTTTTTTCCAGGTTAGACTGGCTGGCCTCAATGATCCAGCACCTGCCCCTGTACCATTTTGACTTCTACTGAGCATGTCTTTCCCTCCCTCCTCTCCCCCTAACAATCCAGTACCTGAGGAGGGCAGTGAGGGATGATAATCCCCTAGGAGGCATGAGGCTGGGATTACCTTGGGTGTAGCTTCCTGATCAAACAAACAGGCCTTTGCTTGCTAGCTGACCATGCTCAACAATGTCTCCTCCTTTCCTTTCTTTCCCATCAATAATCAGCTAACTAAAATAACAACTTTTTAAAGAAGTCTTCCATCTTTTCGAATTTTAGATATAAACATCACTAATAAGTACTTATAATTACATTATAGACTTGTTTAATGGTGCTGGTAATTACTTTTTGTAATTATTATGGTAATAACTTCATATGGTTTTTATATATCTCTATCATTAATTAATCTTGGTTGCTTTTTTTAATTACTTCTCCTCAAGATCGAACTTTATTATACGTGAGCCATGTGATTATTGACTGTCCCCTGCTGCTATTTCAGTGTAAGCTTGTGTCTGCTATATAATATCTTAAATATTTGGAGAAATTCTTTAATTAAAAATGCCATCTACATAGTCACCATGTTGGGATAACATTATCCTCCTTTAGTCCCCTCAGGACATTATAGCTCAGGAGATGGATTCACCTCAGATTTGTTTTTAAGAAACTTATTGTCTACCTGCGTTCTAGAGAACCAGAGGATGTCATGGCAATAGATGAGGAAGCTTAAAAAAACAAAGCCTCTATACTAGCTCTCAAGAGAAGAACATTCTTTGCATGTTGACTTTTCACCTGAAATTTTACTTCAAGAAAGAGTTCTAGTTAATATGAATGGGTTTAATGAAAATAGAAACACATTGAAATATTATAAAGCCACCGTTTAGAGAAATGGTAAAATACTTATGTAATGTTTTACCAGATACTTTGTTAACTTATCTAATCTTATAATAACCTTCTGAGGATGGTATCATTATTGTTCCTATTTTACAGAGAAGCAAACTGAGAGAGAATTAAAATAACTTTCAAAGATCATACTATTGGGAGGTATCAGGATCAGGATTTGCATCTAGATGATATATCTCCTGAATCCATGATTGTTTTAGTTCCAGTCCTAATTTAGCCAGATGGGATGACCTGAAGTTGATCAGCAACTTCAGAAAAAGCAATTTTTTAAATAATAAAATTATATATATTTATTTGCTGTTGAATTTCCTTTTGTAATTTTTAAATTTTTTCAACTACAATTTACATTCAGTGTTATTTTATATTATTTTCAGGTTCAATATTATTTTGTATTAGTTTTAGGTGTACAGCATAGTCGTTAGATAATCATATACTTTACAAAGAGATTCCCGATATTTCCAGTACCCAACTGACACCATACATAGTTATTATGATACCATGGACCACATTTACTTTGCTGTACATTACATCCCCAGGACTATTTTGTAACTACCAACCTGTACTTTTCAACCCTTGCACCTTTTTCAATCAGTGCCCAAATCCCCCGTCCCCACTGTGTTCTCTATTTCAATGAGTCTTTGTTTTGTGTGTTAGTCTATATTGTATATTAGATTCCACATATAAGTAATATTATGTGGTCTTTGTCTTTCTCTGACTTATTTTACTTACCCTTTAGTTTCATCCATACTGTCACAAATGGTAAGATTATTTATGGCTGAGTAATATTCCTATATATATATATATATATATACATATATATATATATATGCCACAGCTTTTTTATGCACTCATTAATTGATGGGCACTTGGGTTGCTGTCATTATAAATAACACTGCAAGGGACAAAAGGATACATATATTCTTTCAAATTAGTGTTTTTCGTCTTTTCAGATATGCCCAGAAGTGGAATTGCTGGGTAATAAGTCCCAATCCATGGGCTATGCATATAAGTATGTATATAAGTTTTTTAGGTTACCTCTTCTCTTCCCCCACATCCCTACATCCAGATATATCATTCTTTTCCATACTTCAGGTCTTATTTTGTTGGCCAAATCCCTTTGTTCATTAGATTCCACAAATAAGGGAGATCATTTGATATTTGTCTTTCTTAGACTGGCTTATTTCACTTAGTATAATAGTCTCCACAACCATCCATGCTGTCCCAAAGGATAAGTGATCCCCATTTTTTTGCAGCTGCATAGTATTCCATTGTGTAAATGTCCCACAGATTTTTTAGCCATCTACTGCCCATGTAATAACATATTCTTCATAGTTTAATGCACTTTATCAATTGGGAGATGGGCATTTCAACACATTTGGTGATTGAGGAGATATTTATAGTACCTTAGGTTATACATCCCTGTTAATGTATACACCATCAGTTAGAAAGAAAAGTGAAGAGTATAATTTCCAAGAGAAAGTTGGAATGCTCTTTCAGGAATTTAGATAACCTATCTTTTCTCCTTGGCATTTGCCCATACATAAGTTAACACAGGAAATTACCATTAGTTTAAATTTGAAGAAGAAAGAAACATCCTTCCTCTTTCATTTCATCTCTATTTTTAAAGGGAGTATATTTGTTTCATTTTACTGTACAAGCAGCCCTGTACTTCTCCAAGTGGGGGCCGAGGTGTTGGGGAGGCTCTTATTCATTATTTTCTAATGACTTTTTTTTTTCAGAGCATGGCTTATTAGAGATAATGTTTTATCTAATTTTATTATCTCTGGAAAATATGATTTCTCCATTGCATTAAACTTTGATATTGGCAGTTACTTATATTGTTTGGTTCTATAGTCTCAAACATCATTTGAAAAAGTTCAGCCATGTAATTTGTGAGGACTGCTTTGGTGAATATTCAGGTAACCAACATTTTTTTAAATAGCAAATACTGTGTCAAGATTCCTGAAGTGGCCGGAACCGGTTTGGCTAAGTGGATAGAGCATCGGCCTGCGGACTGAAAGATCCCAGGTTCGATTCCGGTCAAGGGCATGTACCTTGGTTGCAGGCACATCTCCAGTAGGGGGGCGTGCAGGAGGCAGTTGATCAATGTCTCTCTCTCATCGATGTTTCTAACTTTCTATCCCTCTCCCTTCCTCTCTGTAAAAATTCAATAAAATTCATTAAAAAATATTTTTTTAAAAAAAGATTCCTGAAGTGTTTTTCATAGGATCCAGTATCCCAACCCCTTAAAAGGTGCTTTTTCTTTAAACAAAAAAATCTACTATGTATTACCTTTTATATAAATGTAATTGTACTAGGCAGATAGACAGGCATGAGCAGAGTAGGAACAATAGGTAAGGTCTGAACTGTCACCAGGGTGAAAGCCTAGCAACAACCACTCCTTTAAGCATTAGGCCTTTAAGACAATGAGGTCTGATACTTATCAGATAATCTTAGTAACAAAGCCTAGGGTCTGTTAACCACAGAATCAGTGTTTTGGTCAAACTAGAGATGACATTTAGGCCTCAATTATGCCTCAGTAGCTGCCCCCCCCCAAAAAAAAAAAATAAGCAAACACCATGGCTGACATCAGAACTAGATGCAATGACTACTGACTCCCTTCCCTAGTGTCCATCAATCAGTAGAAACCCAAGCCCTGAAAAGACACACCTGGAAAAGCTGATGACTATTCCATGATATCCACCCCAGGAACCTCCCTTAATAGTCCTTAGGATGGAGGATCCAGCTGTGCTCTCTCTCTCTTTAGCACACCAGCACTTTACCCACCCTCCTTTCCCTCAGCACCCTCTTTCTCTCTGAAGCATGCTCGAGCCTTTCACCCTCTCCTTATCCCAGGGGCTGTATCCTTACTTTCTTTCTCTTAAGCTCCAAGGGGCCTTCTTTTGTTCTGTAACTTGTTTCCTGAGCTCACACAGCCCAGATGGCTCATTCCTACCTCTGTGACCTTCTAAATGAACTTTTGCTTATATTTGAGTCTTGAATCTGAATTCTGTCTTAACCAAATCTCAAGTACAGAGGTTGCTGAACCAAGGTCCAATCACTGGTAAAATTTGGATGCAGTTTCTCCACCAACATAATGAATTATGTTTTATCTATGTCTTTGACCAAATTAGAAAGTACAAAGCTGACATATCTAATAAACTCCTTCCCCAGAATGGATTTTTTTTGCATTTCTCTGCCTGATTTTCCCTTCAACCATGTATCATCATCTTATGAACAAATTTATGTTCACTGTCTTCTCCACCTCTTCCTAAATTTCAAGGACATAAAATAATCTAGGACTCAAGAGCACACTACATAGAAGTATATGGTACAATAAACTGAGTGCGGGAGTTCTAAAAGGCCTACCACTTGGCCATGAGATCTACCAATCTTTTCATTATTAACAAGGATATCGTTTAATATTCCTGTCATCTTCAAGTTACTGAAAGACTTCCTTTAAAAAAAAATGTTTAAGTGGTTCTTGAGAATTATTTTGGTCCACACATTATTTTCTTTTTTGCAAGTAAAATCCAGGACGGAGTATAAGTAGTGATCATTCCAGAAATCAAATCTGTTCAAGATCATGTTGGGAACAAGTGCTATTACCTAAGGTCTAAACTCAAGGTCTAAGCCTAGGATATTAATTCAAATGGGTCAGTAGAGAAGTAAATGGAAGT
>PVJN01059642.1:0-11795 GCA_004026805.1 Lasiurus borealis
TTGCTGATAAATAAACTTTATGTATACCCATAAAAAAGTCTAGTGACCCTTATAGGTAAATTTTCTTTGTTCAAACTTAAGTCTGGCTTCACCCATTATGTCAAATTAGTTAAACCTTAAAAGGAATAAAAATTAAGTGAGTTATCAGCTGTTAAAGTGTGTATGTATTTTTGGAACATTCTATATATTATATTTTTTTGCCAATTTGACAAAAAATGGGTATAATTTTTATTCACACTAGACAGCTATCGCATTGTCTGTTGCCATTTTTTATTTGGCAATCTAAGGGAAAAGAGGTCAGTGCTCCTGACTAAATAGGTATTGAATGTTTCAAAAATTCTTGTGGCACACCATTTGAAAATTGCTGTTCTAGTCAGTGACCCTCATGTTGATGCATATCTGATAGCTAGTATTTGATGAATAAACAGAAAAAGAGAGGGAAGGAAGGAGGGGGAAGGAATACTCCTGGTCTCCTCCTACTCTTGCTCTATTTGTCTTAATGTGGTTCCTTTGGAGGTCAGAGCTTCACACACACACACGCACGCACGCATACACAGGCATACACATGCACATGACATAGGATAATATCTACCACTTAAATATGCTGTATTTAGTCCCTGCCTCTTCAGCCATGTGAGGAATTTCTAGAAGTCAGGAAGGAAACGTCATTGATAAATGTCTCCAACACCTGGTACACCTAAAGGTGCTTATAGAGGTGCTTTAGCCACTTACTTCTGGATTTTTGGATATGCAGTAAGCCTGAAAGGCACACTGTTTTAGTTTCTTAAAGGTCACAAGGGACACTGATGGAAAGACTATGACATTTAAAGCAACTTTGGCTTATTTCCCAGGTGTCTTGAGATTAAAAGCAAGGGGAATGTTATTGTTCTAGAGCCATTTGAAAGGGTGTGAGCTACTTTTAGATAGACTCTAAATCCAAGGCATTTTCATCTTTATTTATCATCAGAGGGACAGAACTAACAGTTGATTTTTCTAAGGTTGCAGGTTAAAGAAATCTATAGAATACTCTGAGCTTCTCAAATCTTGGTCCTCGACTATGCAATTCTGGGCATTAGATACTTGGAGACTTAGAGATTTGAGGATTTAAAGCAGTTGTTCATAGCAGATTTCTCTGTGTCTCCCTAAAGTAAATAACATGTCTTCTCATGGCTGGTGGTGTTGGGCTTAAAGACTGTAGCTTATACCAGAGCCCACTCCTTATCCCAAGGGTTGGAGTGAACATCATTGCATATCTGCCACCGATTTGCAACATGCAAATATGTTATAGCATACTTACTGGGAAATTATTTTCTAAAGTGTCTTTGTGGGAAGGAGCTGAATCTCATCATAGCCTGAATGGATTTCTCAAATGTAATGAGAGATCACTAATAACTTTTCTAGCATCTGAAAACCTTGGCACCTCCAAACTGGATCAGATTGCCCCTAAACAATTGGGGCTATTATCCAATGGGTTAAACTAGTTCAGAGATAATACCAAACCAATAGGCTCCACTATCAGCTCTTGATTCTTTTTGGTCTCAGCCATATTTAATCCAGTAGTCAGGCCTAGAGAGCACATTGCAGAATTTCTTATGACCTCCTCAACTGTAAGTTATAGTCTGTGGGAATATGTAATAACTATAATTTCCACAAGGATTTGATACAGTTCTAGCAAAACCTAAAGGCAAAGAAACTTGATATTTCTTTTACCCATGAGTCCTTGTTAGATGTCAGCATTGCTCTCAATAAATGGTAACTTATTATTTTGAAATAATGTTAGGGTTACAGAAGTTGCAAAAACAATGTAGAAAATGCCCCTGTGCACCCAACTTCTGCTAATGAATCTATTGCTTAAATGTAGTAAATGATCAAAGCTAAGAAATTAGCATTGGTGTAAGGCTACATTTTAGAAATACAGTATTTAAACATATATTATCAAACTTGCAATTTCACTGATTTTTTTCACTAAGATTCAAGTTAAGCAATGAGTTGATATAAAATAAATTTTAATTATGAAACAAAGTGACACATTTTAGGTGGTATGTGGACATCTCAAAATTAAATTATGAAGGTATTACTTGAATAAATGACATATAGGAGTCTTAAGTAAATGCATGATTTGGAAACATTAAGCATTTACCTTCTTTTCCTTACTGTCTGGGTAGATGCTCCTTGGATGCTGACTTCCCTAGGCACTTTTCCTGCTTCTGAGTGCCACTCTGATTGATTTGCACTTTCCCATCTAGTAGGGGACAATGGTCAAGCCTGGCATAATGTCCTTGTACTCCAACATAGCAAAGTTGACCTCCCTATAATCCTCCCATTACAATGTAGATGGATGATTATGATGATTGTGATGGAATTTAATGTTCTTCTTAAGACTGGACATTGACAAAAAACTTGGAAATGCCGGTACTACAGGGAGATTTTCGAGGGAAATGTAAAGTATCCAGTTAATGGGTTTTCCCCAATAAAAATGCAAAAACTGCTTTCATCTTCAGGTCACCATGTAAATCACACTGCCACCTGGCAGGTTTACGTTCTCCCGGGTTCTATGCAGAGGTGATTACTCAGAACTCTGGAGCAGCGTAGCTATTTGAATAGCTCAGATAGTCATGAGGGGCGTGCAGAAGGCCAGGAGGACTTGTGTTTAATTTGGAAGGGAATTTGCTGACCACATCTGTCTTGTGAAGTTCAGCCTTTTCTCCTCTCTTGGGAGTTAAAATCACTTTAAATAATATGTGACTCTTGAAACTCAGCCTTTATATTTCCTCCCTCTGTTCTCCTAGCTCAAAAAAAATCCTGATTTTCCATACATGTTCTAATTGCCAGTGAGTGAAAGTGTGGTGAGACATAGGGCTTAAATTATGGTATTCCCCACTTTCATTGTCCTTAAGTTGCTAGGTTAAATAATCACCTCCATATAGCACGTAAGTACTTTTTGTTACATGGTATAATTTTGAAAAGATTTTATTACCAAAGTCTCAAGGAAAGTAGATTTAATTTCACTGATTATCAGATACTTTGGCTTTTCCCTATTTTTTACATAAAATCTTGGACATGAAGAGTAACAGTGATGTATAAAGGACTATTTAATTAGTAGTTACCACTTAACAGTCTTCAGTGTTTTTCTTTTATGTTTTTATATTTTATATTTGCCTGGCTTTCCGGATCATTCCACATTGACTGGTATTTCACAGTGACATCAAGTCCTGAGGTGATCCAGAATAACAGGAGAGGAAGTCTGATTTATAAATGTGAGGCACATGAATTGGAGTTAACTTAGTCTTCTGGTTCTGACTTGGCTATAATTAGCTCATTATTTTTTAAATCCTTTTTCTGGGTTTACTTACCATATAATCACCACTGTCTGTACAGTAGGTCCTTGGGTTATATCAGAGCTCTGTTCTTATAGCATGACTTAACTTGATTTTTGCTGTAAGTCGGAACTCACCTCCATAAGCACCTATGTCATGCACATGGAGTATGTACACAGCAGTAATGAAGTGATACAATAAAATAAAAAATTAGAGGGTAACAATTCTTAACCTTTATTTGTGGTAAATAAATAATAAGAAACATAAAGCACATATGTACATATGTCAAAATGACAGAACTTTTGTTTTTTAATAAATGGGAGTTGGCGATGTAACCACAAAACAAAGTACACCGAGTCTGAGATAACCCTAGGACTGCCTCTACAAGCATAATTAAAACAACAACAACAACAATTTGACCACTGAGCCACATGCTGACCACCTTGCCGAGAATTTGTAAATTTGCTGGTAATGTGTAATTATTATTACTAGAGGCCCAGTGCATGACATTTATTCACTGGAGGGGGAGTCCCTCAGCTCAGCTTGCACCCTTTAGCAGTTCGGGATCCCTTAGAGGGTGTCCGGCAGTCTAATATCCTTAATGCTGCTGCTGAGGTGGAAAAAGCTCCCACTACCACCGCTAGCTGTGAGCCTAGCCTCTGGCTGAACAGCACTCCCCGCTGTGGGAGTGCACTGACCACCAGGGGTCAGCTCCTGAGTGTCTTCCCCTTGGTGGTCAGGGTGCATCATAGTGACCGGTCATTCCACTGTTCAGTTGATTTGCATGTTACCCTTTTATTATATAGGACTATATAGGATTTTTATTGCCTCAAACAACTACAGAGTAAATATGACCAAAGGGAACTGCCATCAGAGCCTGTCTGCATAACCGTTAGAGCTAGAGTTCATGGTATAAGTGGTATAACAGTTCCCTATGGTGTAACAGTCCCTTGTGGCTATTTTACAGTTAAACACTCATACTGTCCCCTGGATACATGAGGAACATGTAGTAAATTGGCTCATTTATTAATACTGACTTGGCAGTGAGGCCCCCTGGAAGAGAAACAAGGAAAATGAGAGGAGGTTTTCCAAGCTATGTTATACCTTCTTGCTGCTCCCTGCAGACAGTCACTGCATTTCTGTCCACTTTGGGTCTTCTGCTTCGAAGCTTAAGATAAATAATTACTATCAGATAATCATAAACACAAGGTTTCCCCCTTCTAATAGACTTTTTTTTAATTATAATTTTTTTAAGTATATTGTGTTGATCTTTTTATAGAGAGGAAGGGAGAGGAATAGAGAGTTAGAAACATCGATGAGAGACATCGATCAGCCGCCTCCTGCACGCCCCCCACCCGGGATGTGCCCGCAACCAGGATACATGCCCTTGACCGGAATCGAACCCAGGACCTTCCAGACCGCAGGCCAATGCTCTGCCCACTGAGCCAAACCGGTTTCGGCCTAATAGACTTCTTGACATTCAAGAATCTAGGTTATTTCCACAATATCTCTGCTCTAGGACAGCTGTCCTCATTATTGCATCCCAAGTGTCCTTGATTTAAGCTTAAGCTTCTGTTCAGGTCAGGTAGGTTGGTCTTCATTTGGTTCATAACATGTCTTCCCTTCTAGATGTTCTCTCTTTACCCCCTGAAATACCAGTCATTCTGCAAAGATCAGCATGAGTCCCTCTGTTTGATAAAGGCCTCCCATAATTTTACTATCTCACTTAGATATTTCTCATCTCCTAAGTCCCATAGTTCTTGTCATCTAACTTGCATTATTTTATTACTTAATTCTTTGCTTTGCATTTATTTTTCCTCTCAGCTAGATGGAAAACTCATGCATAGGAGGTACTATTTTTCTGTGTCTTTCCTTAGAGCCCTTGTCTTTGTTAGCACCCAGAACAATGCTCTGCTCATGGCAGACACTCAATAAACAGTTACAAAATACATGCAGGAGCCCTTATCTGCTGAGGTCTACTAAATCCTGAGCTCTGTTGATAACTCACCCTGGAAGGGTTTTAAATGGATTGTCGTTTTCTTCCTAGCTTTTCTGTGTGGTAAAGTGGAAAGAGCATAAACTTTGGTGTCAGAGAATCCACCACTAACTCATTCAATGACCATGGCTGAGTTTTATTCAAAGGCCCTAACCAGCAGCTGACTGCCTCATCTGCATACAGAGGTAATCCTTTTCTCCTAAGATTGCAGGAAATCACTGTTGTGGAGAAGCTGGCATAATCCTTGGCACCAAAAAGATAGCCTCTTCTTACTCCTCACTTGGAGTCCACTCAGACTGCACCTTCTCCTCTGCTTAAAGCAGGTAACTCCCAAGTGCCCCTTGTGTCCAGTTACATCCTGATTAGTGAAAGCTTTCTAAGGAAGCTAAGCTTGCAAACAAACTCTTCAAAACCTCCTCTAAATCTTGTGAAGTGCAGCTGTCTGAGTGCATTAGCATGATAAAACCACTCCAGGACACTGCTATTTGTCCCTGTCCAGTTGAAGAGGGAGCCACGTTGGCTCAGCAAAATGACCAAGTGTTCTAAATATATCTGAGCTCACAGCCCCTTCTTTCCATGCTTTTCCTCTCTCTCCTTTTTTAGCAGCCAGAGACTCCTCGGTAACTTCATTTGGGCAACATAACCAAAACTTGGAAAGACCTGATGTAATTAATGCTGTTTGATGGATTGGTTGGAGGTGAATGTGAATTTAGCCTGTGTGTTACCTCCACTGGCAATTCTATCTCAAGCCTTTCTATGTCTGGTAGTCTAAGAAACCTTGTCCCATGAAACTTTGTCTCCAGCATCAGCAAGCAGGGAGATTTTCTGGAGCAGGAAAATTCTCCCATCCCTGTCAGCTCTAAGGTTGACCTCGAACATAAACCAAATTTAGGATTTTTAAGGTGACAGGATATGTTGGGCTAGGTGGTGCATCTCTCTTCTTCCTTAATGGCTCAGCTCCTTCCTCTTCGGGGTAAAGTTGATAAGGGCTGGGTTCTGACACTTGTTCACTTGGCTGGTGGTAACTGGATAGAGAAGTAACCTTCCATCATCCTGCCACTGGTATATTGGAAGGCACTTCCTTCTTTCCTCATTCTAAACCAGTGGTTCCCAACTTTTTTTTGGCTGTGCCCGGTCTAAGCACCTCTAAAATCCTGATGCCTCCCCATGACATATAATTCTTAATATTTAAAAAATGAAGGAAATATAAATTAATTCTTATTTATATGGAACAGTGTTCTCAACCTTCCTAATGCCTTGACCCTTTAATACAGTTCCTCATGTTGTGGTGACCCCCAACCATAAAATTATTTTCATTGCTACTTCATAACTGTAAATTTGCTACTGTAGAGTCTAAGATTATCAGAAAACACAGATATTTATATTACGATTCATAACAGTAGCAAAATTACAGTTATGAAGTAGCAACAAAAATAATTTTATTGTTGGGGGTCACCACAACATGAGGAACTGTATTAAAGAGTCGTGGCATTAAAAAGTTTGAGAACAACTGATGTGGAAGAAGCCTAAAAGGCCATTAACTTGGTCAAAACAAGCTTTCAAAGAATATGGCATCCATGAAAGAGAAAAATAAAAGAATGAAAGGACAATTGAAGTACTAAGGAAGAAATAACTACAAAATTGTTAAAAAATAATGAGTGATATGAAAACATAGCAAATGAAGTTTCAAAACATAATAGAGAACTAAAATGCATAAATATGTAACAGTACACATTTATATACTGTATATGAGGTCTCTAGAACCATAAGAAATGCAAAAAAACTAATTGTTAATAATTCATTCTTGAATTGCCTCCCTTAAAAATCAAATTGTCCACCTGTGGGGCATGTGCCCCACATTGGGAACCACTATTCTAAACTAATCTTACCATTTTCTATTCTAAGATCCATAGATTCATGTTATATATTTTCTAATACCCTGGGTCCTGTTTTAGTTAGTATTTCATTAACAGATTTTACGCACTTTAAAAATCCTCATGAATCAAACAGCCAGAATGGCACGGTATAGAGAGTTATTAGGCTATGATGCAGGAGGAGATCCTGATTGAATTTTACTGCATAGCCATCATTGGTCCTCAGTATTCTGTAGGCCCACCTATGGGTGCTGGGTAACCCAGGACAGGTAATACCAAGTCTGAGTCTTCACAGACCTTACAGGTCTGTGTTCCAGCTCTGTTTCTGGATAATGTGACCGTGGTAATATGGAGAATGATGGCATTGGAGTAGGCAAATCTAACTCCCATTCCAACTTTAGGTTTTATGAGTCTACTAGAGGCCTGGTGCATGAAATTCATGCACTTGGGGATAGAGGAGGGGAGGGATCCCTCAGCCTGGCCTGTATCCTCTCGCAGTCCAGGAACCCTCAGGGGATGTCTGACTGTTGGCTTAGCTCCCATCACCTCCCGCCACCTCCATTGTACTCACCACTCGTGAGCTTGGCTTCTGGCTGAGCGTTGCTCCCCCTGTGGAAGCACACTGACCACCAGGGGGCAACTCCTGCATTGAGCATCTGCCCCCTGGTGGTCAGTATGTATCACAGCGACTGGTCGTTTTGCTGTTTGGGCGCTTTGCTTATTATTAGCCTGTTATAACACTATAGGATGCCCAATAGACTTGCCTCTGAGAATTAATACTTCAAAGTGACATTTTCATACCAGAACAGCCCTTATTTGACATCCTTGAACTCTTGTCTTTGTCTCTTATGTTATTTCCATCTCAGTTAATAATGATTATGGCTAGAAACAGCCTTTGATGATCACCTCTGCTCTTCAATAAGAGATGTTTGCCGGAATTAGAGGTTGTCTCTGTTACCCTTGGTTTCTCCTCTCTGAGTTATGTATATCCCTAGATTCTTCCTCCTGTCTTCACCAGCCCCTTGACTTGCATGTGCCATTAAAATTTTTCAAAAAACCATTTTCAATTCCTTAACTGCAGAAATCAGATATTTCAATTTTTATGCGAATAGCATGCAACATAGGGCTACACAACGAGAAAGAGAGGGATGATTCATTATTGTTTGACTAACCCCTGGGTAGGTAAACACTATCACTGTGTACATTTAGTCATATTACAATCCCCCAGCGCATCCATGAAGGGAGGTCTGTCTAAAACCATGGTTTGATACTTTTTATAATGTTGAAAAATGTCTAAACACTATTGGGACACTTAACCAAATACAGTAAGACTAAAGACCCTCAGGTAATCCAGTTAAGCTATGTTCAAAAAAAGGACATTCCACGTGGGAATAGCAGTGAGGACTACATCAATGACTTCTGAGGCATGGAAGGCCTGCTGCATGTGAGATTTAATTTGATGACAAATTTCAGCACAGTGTCAGGCCTCTTAGTGGGCTGCAGTGATTCTTCTTCAATAGGAGAGGTTATTTAGTCTGGTATTTGTTTTTGCTTTATTTTATAACTAGAGGACTGGTACACAAAATTCGTGCAAGGGGGTATGTGTCCCTCAGCCAGCCTACACCCTCTCCAATCTGAGACCCCTTAAGGGATGTCCAACTTCCCGTTTAGGCCCAATCAACAGGAAGTTGGACATCCCTCTCACAATCCAGGACTGCTGGCTCCCAACTGTTCGCCTGCCTTCCTGAATGCCCCTAACTGCTTCTGCCTGCCAGCCTGATCGCCCCTAATCACTCCCCTGTCAGCCTGATTGATGTGTCACTGCTCCCCTGGAAGCCTCTTTTCTCCTAACTGCCCTCCTGTGAAGGCCTGGTTACCCCTAACTGCCCTCC
Source organism: Lasiurus borealis (assembly GCA_004026805.1). Classification (NCBI taxonomy): domain Eukaryota; kingdom Metazoa; phylum Chordata; class Mammalia; order Chiroptera; family Vespertilionidae; genus Lasiurus; species Lasiurus borealis. The sequence goes on from PVJN01059642.1 coordinate 9,080, forward strand.
TCTGCAGGCCTGGTTACCCCTAACTGCCCTCCCCTGCAGGCCTGGTCCCCACCAACTGCTCTTCCTGGCAGACCTGGGTCCCCCTCAACTGCCCTTCTCTGCAGGCCTGGTCGCCCCCAACTTCCGTCTTCTGCTGGCCTGATTGCCCACAACTGCCCTCCCTTACAGGCCTAGTCCCTTCCAACTGCTCTCCCCTGCTGGCCATCTTGTGTGTGTGAGTGATGGTCAATTTGTATATTATATAGGGTGGAGGTCTGGTGCATGGGTAGGGGCCAGCTGATTTGCCCTAAAGGGTGTCCTGGATCAGGGTGGGGGTTCTCTTGGGGCATAGGGTGGTCTAGGCAAGGGGCCTGTGGTGGTTTGCAGGCTAGCTATGCCCCTCAGTGACTCAATCGGAGGTACTGGTATCTAGGACTTATTTGTCTTCTATAATTGAAACTTTGTACCCTTGAGCAGAGCTAAGCCATCTCCTTGCTCTGTGGCCACAGCCATTTTTGTTGGGATTTATTTATATTCTATAATTGAAACTTTGTAGCCTTAAGTGGAAGCCAAAGCAGGCCAGTGTTGTGAAAAGCTTGGCTTCCTCCATTGCTGGGGGCAACTCAAGTCCCCTGCTCTCTTCAGCTCTGTGGCTGCAGCCATTTTTGTTGGGGTTTATTTATCCTTTATAATTGAAACTTTGTAGCCTTGAGTGGAGGCCTGGGTGTGCTGAAAACTTGGCTTCTTCCATTGCCCAGGAAACCCCAAGCCTCGTGCTTGTTACATGGCTACAGCCATCTTGGTTGGGTTAATTTGCATACTTGCTCCTGATTGGCTAGTGGGTATGGCCTGTGGGTGTAGCAGAGTAATTGTTAATTTGCATATTACTAACTTATCAGATAGGATTCTTAAGTTAGAACTGATGAATCTCTATACATCTGTAATAAAATGCTCTAGCAAAATGCTTGTAAAACTAATATGCATGCAAATCACTTTGGGACATATTAAAATGCAGAATATTTTTAAGTCCTTCTCTCTCTCTCTCTCTCTCTCTATATATATATATATATATGTATATATATATATATATGTGTGTGTGTGTGTGTGTGTGTGTGTGTGTGTGTTTGTGTTTGTATAGCCAAGCCATGAACACCCTTGGAGTGACAAGGTTTTCAAATATTAAAACTGGAAAGTATTTTCAAGCTTATTTAGCCAAAGCATGTATGTCACAAATAATGCAAGTGAGACCTGCAGACTCTAGGGCTACCATGGACAGAGTGTGTTGACCAGGTGTCTATGGACAGGGCATTCCTTCCCCTTCCCCATTCCAACCTTGTTGGATAGTCTTTAAGAAATCACATACTGCTGCTGAGCCTTGGGTTTCTCTTTTTAGAAACATGTGGCCTGTGATCTCTGTGCATTCTTAGTCAAGTGTCATTTCCTTCAAGCCTCTGTCATTTGGATTTGGATGCTGATAGTTACCACCACTCATATTTTTGTTGCCTTCTGCCTCTAGGGCAGTGGTCGGCAAACTGTGGCTCGTGAGCCACATGAGGCTCTTTGGCCCCTTGAGTGTGGCTTTTCCACAGTACCAAGGCTGGGCGAGTCTATTTTGAAGAAGTGGCATTAGAAGAAGTTTTAAGTTTTAAAAATTTGGCTCTCAAAAGAAATTTTAGTCATTGTACCGTTGATATGTGGCTCTGTTGACTAATGAGTTTGCTGACCATTGCTAGGGGATGAATCAGGGGAATGCAGGGAGTGGACAGAATAGGCAGAAGAAGGCTGGGGACTGGTGATGGAGTTTTGGCAGGATAAGAAAGTATCATCTTCATTTGGTGAGCCCACCTCTTTGAGATGGGCTCTGACCTTGCTCACAAATGAATCCTGTCACCCATCATGCTGGCTAGGGCCATTACTGATGTGATGAGAGGCACAGAGCTTAATGTGAACTGGCGTTCCTCGCTGCTGAGACACAGGCATCAAAATGAAAGCAGTGTCCTATGGCAGACAGCGCACCTATCTGCCCCTCTGCGTGTGGCAAAGGTTCTCAGAATCATAGGAATGCTACTTCTATTAATGCTGCATTGGCAGGTGACGAGGCCCAGGGAAGGAATGATGAGGAGACCTACACCATTGTGCACTTGACCCTCTTCATCATTCATCTGCTGTAATGTCTTCTCTGGCATCTTGTTGCTTTTGAGGTCATTTTTACAAGTAACCACTATGATTAGCTTTAGACATCCCTCTGGGAATTCCTAAGGCATTTCTCACAACTCATTAAAAATAATGATTATATCTGTTCTCATAGAATGGTTCTTATTGCTCAAGTTATATCCCCTTCCTGTATACATTCTTACCACTTCCTCTTTGAATTCTGTTGTAGCATCCATTGAAGCCATTTTTAAAACTTGAGGAGAAAAACATCAATATTTTAAGCAATAAAAATCCATTGTTTCTCACAGATTTTTTTTCTTTGAGGATTTTTGCAAGCATCAGACAATAAATCTTCGTATTCCTTTAAAGTATGAAGAAGGGTTATTCTTTTCCATTTTGAATAACAGTGAGATTGAAACATAGCCATTGAACATTGGCCTAAAGTCACTCTTGTGGTCGGTGGGGAGTGGTCCCACATCAAGAACAGAATCAGGTTATCTGGTGAAAGTCAGACCTTGTGTAATTCTCAACTCCGGTGAGGTTGCTCCCTGTAGTATATTAGGCAGGACTCCAGGGGTGGGAG
>PVJN01059643.1:0-11795 GCA_004026805.1 Lasiurus borealis
ATCTTGTGGGTTGGAGTGATGGTCAATCTGCATATTACTCTTTTATTAGATAGGATAGAGGCCTGGTGCATGGGTGGAGGCCAGCTGGTTTGCCCTGAAGGGTGTCCTGGATCAGGGTGGGGTTTCCCTTGGGGCGTGAGGCAGCCTGAGCAAGGGGCCTGTGGTGGTTTGCAGGCTGGCCATGCCCCCCAGCGACCCAAGCAGAGGCCCTGGTATCTGGGATTTATTTATCTTCTACAATTGAAACTTTGTAACCTGGAGCAGAGCCTTGCCTCTTGTTCGCTCCATGAAGGCAGCCATTTCTATTGGGATTTATTTATCTTCTATAATTGAAACTTTGTTGCCTCAAGTGGAGCTCTGGGCTGGCCAGGGTTTGTGGAAAGCTTGGCTTCCTCCATCACCGGTGCAACCCTAGACTCCCTCTTGTTTGCTCTGTGGCTGCAGCCATCTTGGTTGGGGTTAATTTGCATACTCGCTTCTGATTGGCTTGTGGATGTGGCTTGTGGGTATAGCAGAGTAATGGTTAATTTGCACATTACTCTTTTATTAGAATATATATATATATATATATATATATATATATATATATATATAATAGGATTTGTTGTCAAATAATCACAAACAAATATTTAGATTTCAGAGCATTTTGGATTGGGGAATTGCAGAGTTGAGAAGGTGAAACTGTATTTGATTTCACATAGAAAAAACTTTGAACTTCTCATTGTCTAAAAAATAATGCCTGTCAGTAGGGCTTGGGTGGGTGGGATTGGTTCCAGCAGAGATGACCATTTTTTCAGGGGATTCAAGAACCAAGTGGGGGCCTGGACAAGCTGGTCAAGGGTTAAACCAGCTGGGGGATGGGATATGTTTGTGAAGGGGAATGAATAGGAGGGGTTCACACAACCCTAAGCACCATCTGTTCGTTATATGTCTGTTGACAAGAAAAAGATGTAGACCCGAAACCGGTTTGGCTCAGTGGATAGAGTGTCGGCCTGTGGACTGAAAGGTCCCAGGTTCGATTCTGGACAAGGGCATGTCTGCTGGTTGCGGGCACACCCTCAGTAGGAGGTGTTCAGGAGGTGGCTGATCAATGTCTCTCTCTCATCCATGTTTCTAAATCTCTATCCTTCTCCCTTCCTCTCTGTAACAAATCAATAAAATGTATTTTAAAAAAAAGTCCCAGATTGGAGAGGGTGCATGCGTTCCAACATGTGGTTGGGAAATGTGCATGCTAGCTGTTACATCAGCAGAGTTAGAAAGCACACTCTAGTTCACCGTCAGGCTTGATACCATTCCAAAATAAACATGAAATGTGCTAGAAGTGGGGTGTTGAAAGAACAGCTAGCATGTCCTCCCTTCTCCTACACCTGAAAACAGTGACACCACCCTCCTGCCCTCCCCATCCCGCCCCAGGGCACTACTGAACTCTTCCTGTTCCACAAAACACACTTGCAAATATCTGAACTTGATGCTGCATAGCTGGGGTCTCAGCAGGTTTTCAGGTGGCCACAGTGACTTCACTACTAGAGAACCTGGCTCATCTCCGAGAGCAGATAGGTCAGGTGGAGGCGAGTGAGAGGAGGCGGTGGTGGGCGGAGGCCATGAGTTCTTTAAAGGACCGTGATCTGCTGACTCCATGATTATGAGCTGGAACTGGGGGATGGGGAAGACAACTCCTTGTGTCTTATTGGAGTTCTTCAGGATCCTTCTACAACCACTCAGGATGGGGGTACTGGCACTCTCCTTATGGTACTTACACCCCTTGGCCTGGAAAATGGGGAGGCTGGTGGGGTGAAGGTCAGCTTCACCCCGAGATACCTATCACCAGCTTGTAGATGTGAGCAAATATTCCATGGCCAGGAGCGGGCAAAGTGCATGGGAGACTAAAGGTCCCAGGAGGACAGTGTGGGATTCGCAGGGTCAGGCTTTCTTTATAACATTGATCGCTTTAAGGCTTACACAAAATTACACAAGTCACATGGGTCTGTTTTGGAGCAGGCAGACAATAAAGATAAGCACAAAGAAGAAAACAAGACGCTCACCACCCAGGGAGAAGCATGGTTAATAGTTTAGCCTGCTGGTTTCCAACAGGGTTCTTAGAGGACCCAGGACTCTGTGGAGGTGCTTCCAAGACTCGGTAAGTGCTAGTTCTGATCGAATCAAAGAAACAGAAGAGACTGGGCCCATATAAGAGCTGCAATGAGCAAACGTGCAGGCGAGCGCAGAGGAGCGAGAACCTCACGGAGACCGCCAGCCTAGGAATGTGTGGGCCTGTCTCTCTGCTGGCCTTGAACCCGGCCTCTCCTGCCATCTCTGGGGCTAACTTGCACTTGTCATCAATGTGGCCTCATGGGCAGGCTGGGGCCCTGCAGACCTGCAGGCCTACTGTGGGAAATGACATAAGGAGCACACTCTAGGGCAGCACACACTATGGTTCTGGATTACAAGCCAAGAGAGCTCAGGGCCTTTCCTTCTGCCACAAACGGCCACCCTCCCTGGGGCAATCGTGGTGTACCTGTGTAACACATCATGGTGTCGTTACATCATATCGTGGATCATTTTAGCACCAGTCTTGTGTTTATTATTGAGCCATCTCACAATAAAAATATCTTTAAATGGAAATCCCTGTGAATAAGTGGCAGGATGATAATGCTGAATATTAACCTTCCCGTGCCTAAGCTCAAGTGGCCCTGCATCCCTCGGCCCTCCCCTGCCTGGCTGGGACCTTCTCAGGTCTTCAGAGGAGGTTTCCAGAAACGCAGAGAGAAGCATGTGGACACTCGGCTTTTTATGTGAAACTCAAAACAGCAGAGTCTCGATGGCTTTCAAGGCCAAAGTCCAGACAAGTTTCAGAAGGTCTGCAGTGGGGAGGAAGAGAGTCAGGAAGTCAGAGAGAAACCAAGCCCATGGAAAGGGCTCATACCCTGTCCCCTCTGCCAAGCTCAGGTTGAACACAGTCACCTGGATAGATCTGGGGTTAGGGCAGAGAGGATCTGTGCTTCTTCCCAGTTGGGTGTAGGGGCATTGACTGAGATCCTAGAGCAGGTGGTTCTCAACCTTTCTAATGCCGCGACCCTTTAGTACAGTTCCTCATGTTATGATGACCCCCAACCATAACATTATTTTTGTTGCTACTTCATAACTATAATTTCCCTACTGTTATGAATAGTCATGTAAATATCTGTGGTCTTAGGCTCTACAGCATGACCCACAGGTTGAGAACCGCTAGCAGGGTTGCCTAAGACCATTGGAAAACACAGATATTCACATGACGATTCATAACAGTAGAAAAATTACAGTTATGAAGTAGCAACGAAAATAATTTTATGGTTGGGGGTCACCATAACATGAGGAACCTTATTAGAAGGTCGTGGCATTAGAAAGGTTGAGAACCACTGTCCTAGAGCCTCCTGCTGTGGCCAGCATCGATCTTGTGCAGATGGTAGATGGCACATTTGGGTAGGGAGGACCCAGGCTGGCGAACTCCTCTCTCTGCCTCCTGTGGCCTCAAGGACTGGGTTTAAAGGGGCTTCATGGCTGGGATGAAGGGAAGTAGGGTGCACGGACAGAACATGACTAGGGAAGGAGTGTCCTGGGCAGAGGAAGCAGCACGTGGAGGAGGTCTGGGCTAGAGGCTTGTTTGGCAGGTTGGAGGCTGACCAGGAAGTTCAGGGAGGAAGCGGGGCAGGAGTAGGTGATGAGGAAGAGAGAGAGCCAAAACTAGCCCATGCTGGTTTGTCAGACATGGGAAAGATCCTTTAGTTTGTTCTTGGAGCGGTAGGAAAGCAATGAAGGCTTTAAAAAAGGAAGTGATGTGATCAGACTTATGCGATCTAGCTGCTTTGTAGAAATGCCTTCAGCGGAGCGTGTGTGGAAACAGGAGAGTACTGCAATGGTCCAGGCCAGAGATGGGGTTTCTCAGTCTGTCTCTGGGCAACATGTCCAATGAGGAGGCCACGGCCACGTGCTGGCGTGAACACCGGAAATTGCGGCTAGTCCGACTTGAGATACACTGTGAGTGTAGATACACACGGAATTCTGAAGATTGAGGACAAAAATAAGAAAATCAAAAATCACACTGATAATTTTTTACATTTAAGTTTCACATCAATAACTTAAAAATATTGATTATATGTTGAAATGGTAAGATTTCAACTATGTTGGGTTAATAAAATATACTGTATTATTAATATATTTTATATAATTAATCTGACCTGAATAGATAGAGGCAAAGAAGCATTGAACAGACTGTCAAACTACAGCGCAAAGGCAGGGGAGGGTTGAGGGGTAAGAGATCAACTGAAGGACTTGTATGCATGCATATAAGCACAACCAATAGACACCAGACACTGGGGTGGTGGTGGTGGTGGTGAGGGCAAGTGTCAGGGGGTAGGGGAGGCCAGGAGGAGGTCAATGGCAGGGGTGGTGGTGGTGGGGAGGGGAGGAGACATGTACTACTATTTGTAATACCTTAAACAATAAAATGAAATAAAAAGTTAATCTGACCTGACTCATTTTACTTTTAAAATCTGGCTTCTAAAAAATCTAACATATATAATATTATTGATTTCAGAGAGGAAGGGAGAGGGAGAGATAGAAACATCAATGATGAGAGAGAATCATTAATTGGCTGTCTCCTTCATGCCCCACACTGGGGACTGAGCCCGCAACCCGGACATGTGCCCTGACAGGGAATCAAATCATGACTTCCTGATTCATAGGTCAATGCTCAACCACTGAGCCATGCTGGCTGGGCTGCCTTCTAGAAAAATCTAAAATTGCATGTGGCTTGCGTTAGATTTCTACTGAACGCACTGAATTAAAGTGTGAACAGGCGGTGGTGGGATGGCAAGGAACTGTCGCATGCTGTGGACTCCACGTTGATTCTTAAAGTAGAGCTGATGAGACCCTGAGAGGTGAGAGGTGAGGGCTTAGCAGGGGGTTTGTTGGTGGTGCCATTTACAGAGATGAGGGTCACTGGAGGGATGACTAGGGGAGGGAATGGTTAGGGGAGTACGTTTGGGAAAGGCTGAGTGAGAAGTCTCATTCTCATCCAGAGAGTTAATGTGGAGTTGGGATTTAGAGGAAAAGTCAGGATACCCAAGTGGAAGGCATCAGTGTATGGGTGGCAGGTACGTGCTGGGAGGGTAGGAGATGAACATGGATACGGACAAGAGGTCTGAGGTCAGAGCTCTGAGGCTTCCCAGCAAGTAGAGTTGGGGAAAAGGAGGAAGACCTAGCCCTTGATTGAAATCCAACCTGGGATCCTTCAGTCCATGGGCCGACACTCTATCCAGTGGCCACAAGGCTCAGGGCCAAATCCAAACTCTTTAGGAAGATGTCCAGGGTCTTCCACGACCTGACGGTTTTGGATCCTTCCCTCCCTGTTAGGGGGTCACCTGTCCTTGGAGGGAAGCATTTCCCCCACTCCCTCCCCGAAGGTTTGCCACATTTATGTGTACTCAGGGGAGGCGCTCAGTACACATCTGGCAGCCTCACAGGACATGGTTCACGTCCGTCCCCTTCAGCTGTCCGGTGGCCTGGTGGCGTCCCTCCCAGATAGAAATCCCCTGGGGGACCAGCAGAGGCAGGTGTGGGTGCACCTCCCGGCAGCTCTGGGCGCTCAAGTGCAGTGGACCATTGTCAGGGTTGGCACTCCCAGAGGCCACCATCTTGCTTGCTCCTGGCACAGAACCCAGCTCAGTGTGGAAAAGAATTCTTATTTTTGTTATCAATCTCCACGTGATAGCATTCACGTTTGGAAAACTGTTTTATTGTGAGGGAAGGGTGCCTTCCAGGCAAAGCTCAGATGGGTTCCCATCCGGGGAGCAGTTAGTTACCCAGTGTTGAGGGCGGCCGGCCAACCCCAGCCTGCTGGTTCCTGCTTAGTCTGGTATGACCCTTCAGCTTCCTATGAATTCTGTGAGAACTCCTCTCTTTTTTCAACAAACCCCTTTTTGGTTAAAGACCATGAAAGTTGATTTCTATGCTTTACAGCCAAGCACTCTGACCAACACAAGGTACAAAAACAGGATTGGGTTGAATTCCCCTGGGTGAGAGAGATAGAGTCTGCAGAAGTCGATGGGGAATGGGTACTTACACCTGCACTGTATTACTCTTTATAACATATGCATATGTTATTTAGATGTACATATACATAATACATATACACACTAAAATAGTCACTGGAATGAATTGAAAAATCTAGTGTTAGTGAACTCAGATTTCTAAATGCAACTCTGTTCATATAGGGAGAAGTAAACTGGTCCTACTTTCATTGATATGGTTCTGGATCAGGACTAAAAAACAGTCCTGACAGCATCACACTGGATCTGAGTGTTTTTGTACTGTGGAAATGCTGGGGCACACTATTAGCTGTGACAGCTGCTCAGAATTCTGAAATCAAGTAATCATGGCACAGCATCTATACTAATAAAAGTCTAGGAGGCCCTTGTGCATGCGTGATGTCATATGCACAGTGGAGGCCTAGGGGTCCCATGGCTCTGTGTGTTGTGGATGAGGCTGGTCCAAGTGGAGGAGGTGGGTCGCAACAGGGAAGGGCAGTTGTTGGTGATCAGGCCAGCAGGGGAGCTGTTAGGCATCAATCAGACCAGCAGTGAAGCAGTTAGGCTGGCAGGCAGAAGCAGTAAGGAGCAATAAGGCAGGCAGGCGAGCATTTAGGAGCCAGATATCCCAGTTTGTGAGAGGGATGTCTGACCGCCGATTTAGGCCTGATCACATCTCCCAAGGGGGTCCCAGATTGGAGAGGGTGCAGGCTGGCTGAGGGACACCCCCCATGCACAAATTTCATGCACCAGGCCATTAGTTATCAATAAGAAGTGATGTGTTATCTCTATTATAAGATCTTAAGTTTGCCTCTCAAAAAGTTGCCCACTTAGGAAAATTCCAGAAGAAACTAAGTGAGAAGAAATATAAGAAAATTTTGCTGACAAGATCAGCAAGATAATTAAAAGTACATTTGGACATTATTTTATATCAATATGCTTGTAAACAATCATTTTCCTTGGTTACACCTGAATGATTAAAGCTTTATATGAGTACATGTAGGAAATTCCTTATTATGAGCATAAGGAAATATATAATTTCTATTTTTATTAAATAGAGAATCTCTACTCCAACTAAACATATTTATTTATTTAAAATATATTTATATTTTTAATATAAATATTTTAAAATAAATATTTTAATATAAATAATTTAAAAATATATTTATATTTTTAAATATATTTCATTGATTTTTTACAGAGAGGAAGGGAGAGGGATAGCAAGTCAAAAACATCGATGAGAGAGAGACATGGATCAGCTGCCTCCTGCATGCCCCACACTGGAGATGTGCCCGCAAGCAAGGTACATGCCCCTGACCGGAATCGAACCTGGGACCTTTCAGTCCACAAGCCGACACTCTATCCACTGAGCCAAACCGGTCTCTGCAACTAAACATATTTAAAACAGGCTTGAAGGAACCCCAAGTTATTATGAGCTTTTCGGGAACCCAAATGTCTTTATCTGAGCCTGGGGAGGAGTGCAGGCTGGTCTATCTTTACATTCCCTGTAGCTCCGGGAGAGCAGTTAAATGAAGGATTGCTACAGTGGCAGTCATATCACGATAGTTAAATGGATCACGTCAACATGATGTACACCCTAAACTCGCACACAATGTTACATGTCAATTATATCCCAAATAAAAGAGGAAAAAAATGATTGCTTTGTGCCTGGTAGATCACATTCTATGTTTACCAGATCAAACCCAAGGACAAAAATCTTAGCTGCCCTTTCCGATTCTGCCACCAGATGGCAGCAAGGCACTTCTTATGGGGTTGCCTTGCACCTGGGGACCTGTGGGGGTGTTGGGAGTGTGGTGGGGGTACATAGGAGTGTGTGTAGAGGCTGAGATCCAGTATGCCTGAAATATTAGGCTAAGTATTCAGACATGAAAATTTCACTTAACCCTCATATCTCTGAGGTAGGAATGAATATCTGCCTCATTTTGCAAAAGAGATCATTGATGTTTAGGGAGCTTAAGAATCTGGCTAAGGTCATATACACAACCTTAACCTGCGGAGTTGGCATCAACAGACCACAGAGCCCGAGATTCCACCACTGTGCCTTAGATCCTTTCCAAAAATGTGTACACAAATTGTACAGCAAGATTGTTGAAGGAAGTGACGTGTGCTGTTCAGCATTTTGGGCAAATCCCAGATATTGCACTGTCTATTTCTTATTTTTTAAATGAATCCTAGAGTAAAACTGTCAAGTTCCAGGAAAAAAATGTAAGATTTTGATTAAGAATTGCATTTAATTTATAAAACTCCATGGGTAGACTCTCCACTTACATAATATTTAGAATTCCTTTCTAGGACTATGGCAAATCTTTCCTTAGATATTCAAATGATTTCTCTGCTGCCCTCAAGTTAAATGTGATAATTCTAAATGCACAGATCTTACACCTTTCCAGTTAACTTTGCTCCTAAGTATTTCACGGTTTTGGTTGCCATGTATAATGGACTTTCCCTCCAGTTTCCATTTTTTATTGGTTATTTCTGTTCTATGTCAAGGTAACTGGTTCTTGAATATTAATTTTTTATTTATCCACTGAATCAAATCACCTTATTTTTTACAACTGAGGTAAAATTAAAAAAAAACGAGGTAAAGTTTATATAACATAAAATTAACCACTTTAAAGTAAACAAATTTGGTGACACTTAGTATATTCACAATGTTGGGCAACCACCTCCGCTGCCCAGCTCCCAAACCTTTAACCACCTTGAAGTAAAACCCCAGGTCATGAAGCTGTTATTCCCCATGAACCACCTCGTTTTCTTGAATTGACTCTTAGAAATCGAGGCTGTGAAACCCATGGGTATCACCGGGCCATGTGGCATTGCCACCAGGTGGAGGTGGCTGGGATGTGATGCGACAAATCAGACTGAGTCATGGGAAATCCCACAGCTGTGGGCTTTCCCAACCTTCCTTCCTTGCAGCTAGCTCTCCCCACTTCCAAGATAAAGCTGGGGCCTTGCTGACTTGCTGCCTGGACCCCCTCGCTTCTTCTCCTGCTAGAAACACCGCCTCAGTTTTAGTTAATGTAAATCCCACTTTCCCACAAAATAGGAAACCTTGCCCACCACTAGGGGGAGTTTGCATGGAAAGCTGGCTGTGTTTTGGTGTGACCCGGGTAGGGAAATGAAATGGGGCTAAGCTCTCTCCAAACCTTAGACACATCTCTACCCCATTCTCGGTCTGCCTGAAAAAACAAATAGTTCAATGTATTCACACTGAAATGACCTTCCGACCGCCGTTGGCCAGTCACAAGCCTGGGTCCTGCTGCCAAGGATAACTGGTGCTTTTGCATGGCTGGAGCCCAGCGAGTGCTGCAGGGCTGGCCAAGGAGCCCCGGGCTTGGGGAAGGTGAAGGGGAGAGGCCAGGGCAAACACTCCGGGCCTTGGCCTGTGCTTTTCAGTACTCAGGGGGTATTTGCATAGTATTTTCATATATAAACTGAAATTGATCCTTTCAAAAACAGATTTTAAAATTGATTCTTACGAAGAGAGGCATGGAGAGGAAGAGAAACATCGATGTGAGAGTGAAACACGGATTGGCTGCTTCCTGCTCACCCCCTATTGGGGATCAAGCCAGCAACTTGGGCCTCTGCCCTGACAGGGAATGGAACCAGCCACCTTTCCGTGCACAGGACAATGCCCAACTAACTGAGCCACACTGACCAGGACCTGAAATGAAGTATTTTATTATTATTATTTTTTAAATCCTCACCCAAGGAGTGAGGATTCCGCCCCACCCCCCTCATTGATTCTAGAGAGAATGGAAGGGAGGAGGGCGGGAGAGGAGAAAGAAAGGAAGAGAAAGAGGAGGAGAGAGAGAGAGAAACATGGATGTGACAGAGACCCATCAATTGGTTGCCTCCCATACCTGCCCTGACTGGGGGTGGGGATCGGACCTGCAACCCCGGTATGTGCCCTTGACCAGAATTAAACTCAAGGCCCTCCATAGTGAAAGCCGTCGCTTTAACCACCTAGCAGCCAGGACCTGAAATTAATTCACAAGTAAATTTCCTGATTAGTGGTTAAGAGACATTTGGTCCAAACCCCCTGCAGTGACATTTGATCCACACTAAAGGCCCTTGAAGTCTGGTCCTGTCCAAAGCGTCCATGCCTAAAAGAAACCCCTGGGTTTGAATAGCCCATCAGATTTACTTCTATTTTTGCTTTACAGGATTAATACATAGAAACACTACCATGTTTTATAGGTTCACTAATTGTCTTGTGGCTGTATTGCCAATAATGACCACTCTTGCCTTGGTGTCCTGGCTAGTGATGGCACAGGGGGTTGTGGTGGGTCAGGGTTCCTATCTTGTGGGAAAGTGGGCTTGACATTAAGTACGCAGACTAAATGTCTCTGTGGATGCTTTAGACATGACCAAATGTCCTGCAAGGAAATTTCCCACATTCTTGTTTTTGTTTTTGTTTTTGACTGAAGAGTTTAATGTCACAATAGACGAAAATATTGGTAAATATTTATGTAGTCTTGGGATGGGAGGATATTCTTAAGGTAACACCAAACAGAGACACCATAAAGGAAAAGGCTAATTCATTTAACTCAATGTTTAAAAACTTCTGTGCATTGCCATGGCTGGTTACAATTCCTTTTTTAAAAATCCTCACCCGAGAAAATGTATATTGATTTTAGAGAGAGAAAGGGGGAGAGAGAGAGAGAGGTGAGAGTGAAACTTCAATTAGCTCCCTCCTTGCACACTCTGTGCCAAGGATTGAACCCACAACCTAGGTATGTGCCCTGACTGGGGGAATTGAACCCACAACCAATTGAGCCACTCAGCAAGGGCAATATAATTTTTATGAAAATAACAATAATTTATACATTACATGTTCAAAAAATAGATTTGGATATACAACAAAATAGTCACAGTGATTGCCTCAAAGCAGGAAAGGAGGAATAAGGATAATACGTGACCCTTTTTTTTTGCTTATTGATATATTTTTTTTTCATTTCAATGTTGAAATAGCCATACTAGTTCTTCTTCTGCATTTATTTTTATTTTACTTTCTTAGATTTAAAACAAAATTACAAGTCATACAGACTTGCAAGAAATTCAAAGCAGATGGAGTAATAGGTTCTTATTCTCTTAGCACTCCATTCCCCAGAGAGAACTGCTGTGGATAGGTTGGTATATGTTTTCCTAGACATTTATATGCACATATAAAAACATATATTTATATTTAATACAACTGCAATCACACTATATACACTATGCTGTAATTTGCTTTTTATCACTAACATGGACATCCTTCCATGTCAATATAAATATAGATAAATCTTATGCTTAAAAAATGCATGCCTTTCAATGGCTGCGTATTATTACCATCCTATATAATCCTATCTAATAAAGGAGTAATATGCAAATTAACTCTCACTCCATTACACCATGACCCACGCCCACTAGCCATGCCCACCAGCCAATGAGGAGCGAGTATGCAAATTAACCCAACCAAGATGGCTGCAGCCATGGACAGAGCAGGAGGGAGGCTTGGGTTTCTCGGATGATAGAAGAAACCAAGCTTTCCGCATACCCTGGCTGGCTGAGGCCTCCACTCAAGGCTATAAAGTTTCAATTATAGAAGATAAATAAATTCTAACAAAAATGGCAGCAGCCATGGAGCTGGAGAGAGCAGGAGGCTAGGGTTGCCCCTGGCGATGGAGGAAGCCAAGTTTTCCGCATACCCTGGCCAGCCCAGGCCTC
>PVJN01059644.1:0-11795 GCA_004026805.1 Lasiurus borealis
GTGTGTGTGTGTATGTGTCTTTCATCTTGACCAAAAAATCTAATGTATTTTAAATGTTTTCATATGGAATTGGATTCAGACACTGACTTGTTCTTTGTTTTTTGGTGTTTTTTTTTTTTTTCTCTCTCTCTCTCTCTTTTCCATCTCTGAGCAGAAATAGTGATACATTCTGGGAGGGATGGAGCTTGGCGGGAAGGCCAGAGAGATTTCATCAGGCTTTGGTGGAGAGTTTGTGCCGGTGGCGGGAGAGGTGGAAGTGGTGGGGAGCATTTAAAAGATGGGGAAATGGGTCTTGTCTCCATAGGGCCAACAGGGGTGCTTTGGGGGGATGAGAGGTGTGCACCTATCCCACCGCCGTGCACACACCTGAGAAAGTCAGAGCAGTGTCCACGGTCCTGCAGAGGGCTCTCACGGGTGGCCACGGGAGGCAGCTGGCCATCACTGCCGTGCTGGTCGCCACATGCATCCACGGGAGCGGTGTGACCTTTGTCGTATGGAAATGCCCACAAGCCCTCGGTGACACCATGTCTCTGGAGGTGCTCAAGTCAAGGCACCTGCATTGACTTCCAAGGTCTTGGTTTACACGGAAACGTCTGTCCACTCGCGGTCTGGTGGTGAGACCAACCCGTTTCTCAATCTCAGATGATTGCTTGAAGTTTTGGAAGTTTCTCTCAGCAGAAGATGCGGTGCCTGGTCAAGTCCCGTTGCTGTTTACTAGTCATCGCGGGACCTGTGCCGGCTACGTCCGTGCTCTTCGTACGGAATGCCACCTCCTGGTGTTACTGTCTGAACGTGGTCTTCCCGCTGCAGTTTTCCCTTGTTCTTCTCCCTTCCTTCTTTTCTCTCTCTCTCCTGTTTTCTCTGTAAAGTCATGGTGTTGGATGCACACAGAGAAAGTGAGTGATGGGTAAATTATAAAGGAAAACGGCAATCAGGACCCCTGTCCACGTAGCGCGCTGTGAGACATTCCCAGCAGCGGCCCCGTGGCCTTCAGCTGTGCGAGCCCTCCTCGGCCCCCTCCCCCCGGCCCGGGTATCAGGGGGGGGGGGGTTCTGTACATCATTCTCTTGCTTTTCAGGTGTGTCTGGTCTGACCAGCTCTGCTCCCCCCAGGGTGTCGTTCCGGGGGGCCCGTTCGGAGCTTTCTAGAAGGATGGTATCTGCCTGGTGCTCCCAGCCTGGCTGCTTCCTCAGGATGAGGTGGCTGAGCCTCGCCCGCATGGCTGCACGGAGCTCATTGTACATCATCGCAGACCGTGCGCCGCCGGTTTCTGCACTCTCTGCTCCTGTCGCTGGGCACTGAATGGTTCCCGCCTAGGCTGTCACCCGGCCTCTGTGATCGCTCTGTACGTTGCTCCCGTGCACGCTCGTCACAGCTTCTCCTGGGGACACGCGCAGCCATCGCACTGTCGGCGTTCGTGTTAGCAGACGACGCTGTTTAGGAAGAATGGTCGCAGCAGATGAGGCTCCCGGGGGTGATGGGTATGCTCACCCAGGCTGGGGAGGACTTCACAGGGGCCAGCCGGTGGGAAGGAGCTGGTGTCTCTCCTTTTGTGATTGGAACATCCTTTCTTTCTCCGATTACCAGGGAGGTTGGGCACCTTTGCACGTTGCCATCCGTGATTCGTCCTCTGCAAAATGCCTGTGTTTCTCCTGGGTGGTCCGTCTCTGGGTGCTTTATGGCAGAGTTTTATACATCCCGGAGCCTGTTCCTTCGTCAGTTAGGCGGCTCCAGGGATGCCCCAGCTGGTGGCTTGCTTTTTCTTCTTCTTTACAGTCTTAGATGGGCAGGCGTTGTTAATTTTCATCCCAGTCGAACATAATTGGATTTATGGTTCTTGTGCTTTATGGTTCTGTTTCTGGACTGATACTACATGGTACTAATTACACCGCTGTAGGCCACTCTTAACATCGGGGGCAGGTCCTCGCATGGCGGGCATGCAGATTTCAGAACCTGCCTGTCACATTCTTGGGAAAGGCCTTTTGGTATTTTGATCGGAGGCACGTGGATCTATAGACGGATGCAGAGAGAATGACATCTTTAAAAAAAGCATTTATTGATTGGTTTGAAAAGGAGGGGAGGGAGGAAGGAGAGAAGAAGGAGGGAGGGAGATTTGTTGTTCCACTTGTTTATGCTTTCACTAGAGGCCCGGTGCACGAAATGCATGCAGGAGGAGGCCTTCCTTCTCTGGTTGCTGGCACTGGCTTCCCTCGTAGCCTCCCCGCTCTGTCCGGAAGGCCGCCCAGAAGGACATCCGGTCTAATTAGCATATTATGCTTTTATTATTATCGATTGGTTGGTCCCTGTATGTGCCCTGACCGGGATTGAACCCGCAACCTTGGGCATCAGGATTGAGGCTCTGACTGAGCGGCCCAGCCAGGGTCTGAGAGATCCGGGGACACTTTATGGTGTGACTCCTCCTCTTCAGGAATGTGCTCTCGCCCTGTGTTTACTCGGCTCCTCTGTCGCCTCAGGGTCCATCGCTTCTACTGTCACGTTCCCTCCGGGGCCTCGCTGCCGTGGCTGTTTCTGGGGTTAGGATTTCTGTTTGATGGGCATAGACAATGCTGTTGATTTTTGTGTGCTCACCTCCCGTCTAGTTCCTTGCTTCATTCTCACTCTGATGTTCACATGGGTATATTCTTTTGTTGTCTGTGTACACCAAGCATGTCAAACTCAAAGGCTGACACAGGCCAAATAAATGAGGCATGCGGCCCGCGGGCTGCGAGTTTGACAAGCTTGCTGTTCACAATCACTTCACCTATGAATGAGAAGTTTGCCTCTTTCCCTCTACTCTAATAAGCATGCGTTTCTTTTTCTTTTTGTTAATGTATTTTATTGATTGTTTACAGAGAGGAAGGGAGAGGGATAGAGAGTTAGAAACATGGAAGAGAGAGAAACATCGATCAGCCCCCTCCTGCACACTCCCTACTGGGGATGTGCCCGCAACCAAGGTACATGCCTTTGACCGGAGTCGAACCTGGTACCCTTCAGTCCGCAGGCCGACGCTCTATCCACTGAGCCACACCGGTTTCGGCTCATGTATTTCTTTTACTGAGCATGTTGTGCTGGTTAGGGGTCGGGCACCATGCTCAGTACGGATGTGGTGGTAACTAATACACTGACTGCGTTAACTTGCTTTAAAGAGGAAGATGCTGGTGTTTCACTGCCAGAAACAATGCTTGCTGTGGGCTTTTGGTGGAAGGTTCTCTTCTTGTTGCCTGAGACAAATTTCAAAGTCATTCACGGCCTTTGCACTTTATTAAAAGATTTTTCTGCGTCAATTGAAATTGATGTGATCCCCACACCCATGCCTGTTAATGTGGATAAATACTCTTATGGATTTATGAATGGTAAATCGTTTTTGAAGTCTGGGGTGAACCTTCCTTGGGTCACTAAGCACTATCTTCTAAGCAGCTGTTGGACTAGGCTTCCTGGTTTGATTTTTTTTTTTTTTTTTTTTTTTTGGGTTAGGATTTTTTTCAGCTGTGCTTATGAATGAGATTGGCCTACTTTTTCCCTTCTCACAGAGTCCTTGTCTGATTTGTGTTTCAAAAACAAACCGACTTCATAGAGTAGGTTGAGCATTTTTATGCTCTCTTTAAGAATTTATATTACATTGATCTTTTCTTGGTAGGTTTTGTGTATATTATATAGCCTGGTGTTTGCGTGGGAGACTTTTTAAACTGTTGATTGAATTGCTCTTGTAGTTATCAGATTATTTATTTTTTTTAGCTCCAGTTAGGTTAATTATATTAAGCCAGGTTTTCAGTTTTTTGAGGTGGAAAATTGTTCTTAGTTTTCTCATTATGTTTTAAATCTCTATAATTATATTCCCTATTTTCATTCCTCGTAGAGTTTATTTTTATGTCCTCTCCTTTCTAACTTGTTCGGTCTCACGAGATGTTCGCCTGTTTTTGTAGTGTTTAGGAACCAACTTTAGTCTGTTGTGTCTCAGGTTTACAGCTGGCTCCCTCGTTGATATATGTATGTCACTTGTTTGGGAAAATGCCGGGCTTATTTCTTTGTATGATTGCTCTGTTTACCCACCCCCTTCCCTGGGTGGACTAACTGGGGGGAAGGGTAGTTCTGATGACTGTCTCTCAGAGCTTTAATGCCCTGGTTTTTTTGTGCCACAGTTTGGATATTTTCTGTTGCTCTGTCTCTTGGGTCACAAATCCTGTTTTCTGCTCTGTCCTATAATAAATCTTATCGAGTGAGCTCTGAATTCCAAATTTTGTGTTTTCTGTACTAGGAGAGCCATTTCATATTTTAATATGTATTTCAATTCTGTATTGAACATTCTCCACTCTCTCATTCGTTTTGTCTATCTTTCCCTCTTATTTTTAAACAAAGCAGCATAATTATTTTAAAGCTCTTGTCTGCTAACACCAGTGTCTTGAACACCCATTCCTCTGCTTGTGTTTTCTGTTTTCCCTTCTCTTGATTGTGTAATACAGGCACACACGTGTACATGCATACACACACACCACATGCGCACTCACACATGTAGGACAATAACCTCTACACCTGGATTGATCAGAATTTTGCATTTGGCTTCTTTTGTCCCAAGTGCTTATTGAACTCTTTGCTGGCATTGGGTCTAGAGACAGCGTGGTGTCCCACTCCAAGAGGTGACATTCTTTCACCGTAGAAATTTAGGGCAATTCCATATCTGAGGACCTGTCGTAAAGAATTAATTAAAACGTTGTGCATCGAGATGCTTCATACAGTGTTTTTGGGAACTAAACTAGGTTGCGGAGACTTCTGAAGTCTTAGGGAGAAATTGCCCATGGCCATTCAGCTGCCTGGGTTCCGGGGATGTGTCTCTGGTCTCGGGTCACCAGTGGCGTCACGGTCATTTCTTCAGGTGCTCGTGCATTCCAAGCATCACCTCTCTGCTGCTCGGCTGGCTCCCTGGCAGGGTGTGTTTGGGCACACGTTTCAGGGTGTGTGTCTGACTTCGAATTGGCCGGACGAGACCCTGGCCCTGTGGTGCCTCATGTGCTTCAGGACCAGCCAGGCCGGTCCGCACTGTCACCACAGCCTGTGGCAAGGATGGAGTGTCCTGTGTCCGTGCTGCCCAGGACGGCTGCCCCTGGACACACGCAGCTGCTCGGCGCTTGAAAGGTGAGGAGGGCATCGTGGTACCTGCAGTCTTCATCCCGCTGCCTTCCGATGCAGCCAACTGTGAGCAGCCAACTCCATGCACTGCACTGGCTGATGCTGGGCTGGGCGGGCTGTTGGCATAGGGCACTGAGTGGACCTGAGAGTCCTTCCTGCTTCAGCCTTTGCTTTCCTTTGCTTTTATTTGGGTTTATTTACCACCCGGGCCTTGAGCGTTAGGGCAGTGGTTCTCAACCCTCCTAAGGCCGCGACCCTTTAATACAGTTCTTTATGTTGTGGTGACCCCCAACCATAAAATTATTTTTGTCGCTACTTCATCACTGTAACTTGCTACTGTTATGAATCTTAATGTAAACATCCGTGTTTTCTGATGGTCTTAGGAGACCCTGCTAGCTGTTCACGACCCACAGGTTGAGAACCGCTGCGTTAGTTTCTTTGTGTGTGGACACATTACACACATCCCCTCTCCGTGCTGTGCCGATACGGACATCGCCTGGAAAGGAGAAGAATTTGCCAGAACAGGACTCTGAGAATAAAGTGGGCGGGATTGGAGGAGAGCGGAGGACTTGTTGGAACCATCTTGTGTTGCAGAACCATGGAAGGGACTCGGACATGGTGTCACCGCACCCAGCCCCCGTCAGCTCCCCGAGCCTCCGTTGACCAGGGTTTGGCGTTTTGACAGAATGAACAGCTTGAGTTTAGGGTTCCGTTTCCTGTGACCAGGAGTTGCTTGTAAATAAAAGTAATTTCTTGTCGAATTTCTGGTACCGATCACGGAACAGGCTGACAGATCTCTTGATCCTCCGGGTCGAGGCCGCATAAATGGAGCCCGGAATGCCGGCTTCGGGCAGGAGTGCTCTCCGCATCTGAAAATACCGCTTGTGAAAGTGGGTTAAGTTCTGTTAGGAACTATAAATAGCCACCGGGTAATTGGGGTTTGGCTTTATTTGTGGGAACGGAGTGCTTATTAAAGCGCAGTTGCGTTTTCACCCCGCGGAGCCGAGGCTTCTACAGGCCAAGCGTTGGGCCGCTGCTGGCCGGTTATGACCGGCTGGGGGTGACGGATGGCCCGCTGACCCTGCGAGTTCCCGGGTGCCTGCGGGGGAAGGAAATCCTCATTCCCAAATCCTGGGGCCTTTCCCCAGAACCCTCCGCTCCCCGTGTCACAGCTTCGGCAGAGGGGAGAGCCGATCACACGGACACGCGTCGCTGTCAGGCGGGGATGGGAGGGGGCCGTCGCCGGCTTATCTCTGGCCGCCAGGACCCGTCCCCCCATTTTCTGGGCAGAGCGGCTTCCCGCGGTGAAAATGACTCGGGGCTTCAGCGGGCTGTGTGTTCCCGCGGAAACGGCCCTGCCTCTGGTCGCGGGGAAGGGAGTGACATCCCGAGCCCCCGCAGGACAGTTGGGGTCTCCCGTGTCTAGCAGGAGGGCGCTGACAAGATGGATGTGCCCCTGAGTCCCCGGAGGTGTGCGTGGTGGGGCGGCCCCGCAGGCTCCCGGAGCACGTGGGACTGCGGGCCTGTGACAGAGGCTGCGCGGGGACTGCTGGCCGCGTGCGTCTCCCCCAAACCCCATCCTCACGTCTTGAAGGAAAGAGCATTGATCACTCACTTCGTTGGGATCACGTGCGCTTCCAAACAGGAAGCCGTTGTGTAAATATTTAAGGAAACGCAAGTGTCTGGAATTTTCATGGCCACTAATCTTCCTCCCACCCAGCGGGTCTCAACCTGTGGGTCTCTTCCGCGAGGAAACGCTCTCCTTTCTGTCTGTGCCGGCCCCAGCGCCAACCCAGGGCTGTCACGGGGAAGGGCGATGCCCCGCTGCCAGCAGTGAGAGGACCGCGAGGGCCCCACAGAGCTTCTCGTCCTCCCATCCCCTCTCCCCGATCCTCTTCCCAACTCTCTCGGTGGACAGAAGGGGCCCGTGTACCTGCTGGGACCCGGCGGCAAGCACGTGTCTGTCACCCGTGGGCGCATTACAGGCTGCGTCTGCCCCTGGTACCTGCGGTTCTAACCCACTTTCATCCCAGCCCGCAGCCTTGCCCGGTCTGGGGCTCTTGTGGTCTGTGTGTCCCTCACTTCCGGGTGGGCTCCTTTAAGCAGACTCTGGCCAGCGCGGGCCTGGGGGGAGTCCCAGCGCAGATGGGCACGGGGCTGCTGGCGGGATCTTGTTTGCCATCTCTTAAGGACCCGGGGCGGCAGGCTGGGCGCCCGGGGTTGACGCCGGGGCTGGCACAGACAGAAAGGAGAGCGTTTCCTCGCAGAAGAGGTGGACCAGTTAATTAGCTCATTCCTCAAATACCTAAATGTTGCATGTCGGGAAGAAATAAAACAGTGAGGGTCCGCTAGCATTATTTCATGTGAAGAAGAATAATTTCCTTTCATAGCATTCTCTCGGAATTTCGTGGGTCTTTTGTCTTTCACTAACCCATCTGATGTTGTTATACACACACACACACATATATTTTTATTTGTTGTTGTTGACATTGTTACAGATATCCCTCATCCCCGCCTCGCTTTACCTTTGAACCGGAACTTTTTACTGCACAGGACTCGTTATGGTTCTTACCTCCCTGAGCTGCAGACAGAGATATTGGGCGTTTGTTAGAGGAACATGAAACTCTTTCGAAGAATGCTGGTTTTTCTGGTTTAAATGGGCCTCATGCGTGTTTGTTCCTAGAGGTGTGATGGAAAGGAGCTTGTGTCTGTATGGACACTTGCTGGGGAGGGTCTTAGCCCTGACGACTCACATTTCACGGAGTGGGGTTTGCCGGTGGCAAAGGACTGTAAAGCCGAGCTGGCAGCAACGGTCGATTTTCAGCGGATGACGATGGGAACGCGCTGGGCATCCTCTGACACGTCCAGACGTGGTTCCGGGGAGGCGGGCCCATTGCCCACCGGTGCCCAGCCGCCCCGCCCTTCCCGGTGGTGGCGGGCAGGCTGGAGTGGGATGTCCGGGCGATGCCGCGTGGATGTGCACGCCACACAGAGGCCCCCGCTTTGGAGAGCACCCCAGACCCGAGTGGAGTGGAGGCACAGTGGCGTTGGTTGCCAAACAGGAACTCAGCCCGTGCTGACGCGTACAGTGTGGAACGAATGTGCTGCGGACGGTTGTGGGTCTGGCGGAAGCCTGTGCTTTGAAGTACAGTGGTACCTCGAGATACGAGTGCCCTAACACGCGAGGTTTTTGAGATACGAGCCGTCGAGCGAGCGATTTTTGCTTTGAAATACGAGCAACAGTTGAGACAGGAGTCATCGCGCGGATCGGCCGGCTGCACACGACCCACCAGTTTACTGCGACTCTAGCGTCTCATAGTTTCCCACGCCTCAAGGTTACGGAACGAATTAAACTTGTATCTTGAGGTACCACTGTACTTGGGGTTTGACCTTGCACACATACCTGCCACTGCGCGCTGTTGGCTGGGGGCTGCTCGCTCAACACCTCAGTCTGTTCCCCCCTCTCCAGGTGACTCGCTCTACCTGCGGTTCGCTGCGAGGAGGAAACGCGATGATGTGTGTGAAGCACCTGGCCAGGTGCCAGGCATCCTCAGCTATTAATGGTCAGTCCGCCCAGCCCGGCTTCCCCACCGATCCCCGCCCTGGGGTCCCCTGCAGAGCGGCGCAGGGGCGTTCTTTCTCCGGGGTACTTGCTCTCTGGCAGGAAAGGAACCAGCGTGATCACACGGTTATTTTATTTTGCCGCATAAGGGCAGCGAAACAAGGTATGGATAATGGATGCTGGGGAGCGGCGTGATGTGGAGCTCTCTTTCCCTGATGACAGCGGGGCCCAGGTCCGAGGCGGCCTCTCCGCGGTGGAGATGTGATTGGGGACCCGGCCGGCCGCCTTCCTAATGGCCTGTGTGACGCCCGCGCTCCCTGTCACCTGTAATTAACTTAGGGGAACTGACAGGGGGACGCCAGGATGCCTCCCTTTCTTGTCTTTCAAATCAGGTTACATACATCCCCCCTTTTTTTTTTCTTCTCCAATCAAGTCTCAGAGAAAACGAGGACCGGAGAGCCGATGCGGCGGCCGTGCGTGTGCGGTGCCCGCACAGACCGGCTGGCACGGGGGGTTCCGGCAGACACGCAGGCGAGGCGGGCGCGCGCGTTCCTTTTAGGGCTCTCCTCCTGCATTTGTATTTACAGCGGCGTGATGAGCGTGAATACGGATATTTAGAGTTATTGCAGAGGCCTTCCTGCTTCTGTGCACGGGCCATAGCTCACCGTTTAGAGGGAGGCGGGTAATGGCTTTGCCCACACCGGCCGGATTCTCTCTCTCTCTCTGTCTCTCTCTCTTTTAAATTATTACGATCCTCCGGCCCTGTCTTCAGGTATGCAGCTGCCTGAGCGTTATGAAGGATGATGGATGACGCAGGAAAGTTTCTTTGGAAGCACTTGTGATATTGTGCAATGCACTTGGGGTCAGCTACACTCGACTGAGGCGTGATTTATCCCCCGGCCCTGCCACTTGCCGAGATAAAGCGGCCGTTTTATCAAAAATGCCAGCGACGGTGATTTAGGATTTATACACCCCCCGTCCCCAAATAATTGTTCTGATGACTTTCTGCCGCGGCCATAAAACGATAACGGTAATTGCACGCCCGTGTGTGAGAGCGCCCCGGAATACAATGAAATTAGCCCGAATTAGCCCGGCCGGCGGGGAGAGGTATTTATGAAATGCGGGGTGCGGTGCGGGGGGGGGGGGGGGCGCCTTCCAGCTGCCAGGTGAGTTATGGCCTCCCTGCTCATCCTCCTTGAAATTTAAAAAAGAGGCCGTTTCTGCTGCGCGTGATTGTGCCTCTGAAATTAAGTCGGGGCGATTCCTCTAATTGGCAACAATAACGCATCGGGAAGGTAATATCTTCCATTGTGTCATGCCTGGTTGCACTGCCTTTTATGGAGAGGCTGCCGGCTCCTGCCTCTCCAGGCTCAGGTAGAAGCGGCTTGGAATTCTGTCGCATCGGGGCTGGGGGCTTTATTCTCTCTCTTTTTTAATTAATTAATTAATTTATTTTTTAAATATATTTTAATGATTTTTTACAGAGAGGAAGGGAGAGAGATAAAGAGTCAGAAACATCGATGAGAGAGAAAGACATTGATCAGCTGCCTCCTGCACAACCCACACCGGGGATGTGCCTGCAACCAAGATACATGCTCTATCCACTGAGCCAAACCGGTTTTGGCTCTTCTCTTTTTGGCAGTGCGTCTTGGCTGAGTGTGACAGACTTTCAAAATAGACCAGAGGAAGAGATCCGTGCCATAGGCCTTCCTTCCCTTGGCTTCCCACACTAGTTTTCCTCCGGCCCCCCGGGACCCAGGCCTTCGCTCCGGCCAGAGTCCGCCGTCTTCGTCTGCCTTCTTCGCTGCAGACTGCCATCTTGGTCTTCGCTGCGGCACTCCCTCCTGTAGATACTTCGCCCCCCAACCCCCTCATAGCAGGTGTCCTGCCCCGCCTGGCTCTCTGCCCCTGGAGCAGCTGGGCGGGTGTCATCTTTGACCTTCTAATTTGCATCCTCCCTCTGATTGGTTGTGGGCATAGCAGAGGTATGGTCAATTTACATATTTGTCTATTATTAGATAAGATGTTTATTAAATCATTTAGAGATCAAAGGGAAAAATTCTAGTTGATTTTCTTAAATTTAAGGAGCACATATGGGAGGCATCTGATTAATATATCTCTCTCACATCAATGTTTTTTTCTCTTTCTCTGTCTCTCTCCTGCCCTTCCACTCTCTGTAAAAATCAATGGAAAAAATATCCTCAAGTGAGGATTAACAGCAACAACAACAAAAAATGCAAAGATGACATTTTCTGTCATGAAGAAGGTTAGTGGATATTACTAACTAGAAGCCCGGTGCATGAATTCATGCACCAGTGGGGTCCCTTGGCCCGGCCTGCGGGATTGGCCAAAACCAGCTCTCAGACATCTCCTGAGGGCGCCTGGATTGCAAGGCGGCACAGCCAGGCCAAGGGACCCCACTGCTGCACACTTGGGGCTGGGGAGGAATTTGGGAGGTGGGCCACAGTCGGGAGGGACTGTGGAAGGGCTCTCGGGTGCATCCAGCCCATCTTGCTCAGTCCCAATCGGTTGGACCCCAGCAGCAAGCTAACCTACCAGTCAGAGCGTCTGCTCCCTGGTGGCCAGTGCGCAGCATAGAGAGCGGTTGAGCGGCCTTAGCATGTCATTAGCGTATTGTACATTGATTTGTTGAACCAACGACCAGATGACCAGACACTTAGCATATGAGGCTTTTATTATATGGGATTATTTCAAAGAACTGATCCGCCCAAGGAAACGGAGTGGCATCCAGTACCTGGACCACCGGCGGGAGACGCGGCCTGTGGAGGCAGCCGTCTCGTTTCCGGGGGAAGCAGCCGTCCCTGTCCAACACTTGGCTTCACAAGGGTTCTGCTTGCCCTTTCCTTCCGGGTTGGAACCTTCGCTCTTCCTGCCCGCGCTGTTTGTTACTGCCGCCCCAAAGCGCCTGGAATATATATTGCTTTAAGCTGCGGGATAAAGTTCCTCTCGTGGCGGTTTAATTTTTATTGCCTCCCCTCCGTGGGCTGGCTGTCGTTCGGGTGACACTCCCGCGGTCCCTGCCCCGTGAGACCGCGCTCAAAATTGCTTCCTCCGCGCAGAGTGCGTCCCAGGAGCTGCGCACACGCCT
>PVJN01059646.1:0-11794 GCA_004026805.1 Lasiurus borealis
CCCTGCGTACCAGGACCACACGAGTCTAGGTCTCCAGGGTTTCGCCCAAATCAGGGGCCCAGTGGACTCAGAAGTGGCAGAGTTGGGAGGGTCTGTCTCCCGCCCAGTCGCAAAAGCCAGCGGCAGAATCAGCAATCTGTCCTCAGTGTGGCGCCAGCGCCCTGTGTGTGCGCGTGCGTGACCGGGACCAGACCCTCCTATCTTTTGCGACTCCCCTAAATTTCCGTACACTTTTCCCTTTTCACAGTCCAAACTCCCCCCGTATGAGTTTCAGCTGGATCTGGGGTTTAGTGTCGTAGGATAAGGGGTTCAATGCCGTTGGGAGTCTCCATTTCCCTCCCGTCAGAGAAAGCCAGCCAGGTACTCGGGCACCCGCTCTCTCAGCGCGTGCGTCTCCGTACCTCAGCTTTTTGCAGTTCCTCTGGGTGTCTGTGAGCCCCTCTCTTTCCTTCTAGCTGTAGAACTTCCACTCAGCCAGCTTTCCTGTGGTTCTGGATGATGTCTGTTCTGTCTTTTAGTTGTAGTTTTGAAATTGGTGTGCGAGGCGGCAGTGTAGGTGTTTACCTATGCCGCCATCTTGGCTCCTCCCCACAGTTTCTTTCAAGGTGCATGAAATTGTGCACTGGGCCCCTAGTCAATACTAATATATTAAAAATTCATTTTTAAAACAATCTGAGTGAAATCTGCCCTAACTGGTTTAGCTCTGTGGATAGAGCATTGGCCTGCGGACTGAAAGGTCCCACGTTTGATTCCAGTCAAGGGCATGTACCTTGGTTGCAGGCACATTCCCAGTAGGGGTTGTACAAGAAGCTGCTGATCAATGTTTCTCTGCCATCGATGTTTCTAACTCTCTCTCCCTCTCCCTTCCTTTCTGTCAAAAATAAAAAAATATATTTTTTTGAAAATCTGAGTAAAATCTAATCATTAAACAGCTTAATGGTAGTGAAGTACATATACACATAAACAAAAAGCAAGTCAAAATTATAAACAAAAACAACAGATAAAAAGATTTTTCATTTTACTCAAAATAGTATATGAAACTTGTGTAAAGAAATTTAAAAAATCATTATGAAATACATATATTTTGGAAAAAAAAGTTTAAATTACCAAAACTAACAATCAGGAAAGAAAATAATAAAATACATTGCTAAAAAATAATAAATAATTTCAAAAATAGTCTTCAGAGCCAGATAGCTCTATAGATTAAATGTCAAGAACTACATGATTTTTATAAACTATTTCAGGGAATAAAAAAGCAAAGCTAATTAACTCATAAACTAGCAAAAACCAGATAGAAAATTCTGATATGGCAAAATAAAAAAATTCTACACACTTTAAAAATCATATGTATATGTTTTTAAATTTAATTCTTTTAGGAAGAGTAATTTGTAATAGCCTATAGTTTGCTAATTCCAAGATGATAATTAGTACCTACGTATAATAAAGATATTATTTTTTTTAAAAGGTGGATTCTCTTCCAATGGAATTATCATGATTGTTTTATATTAATAAATGTGTTGATGTTCACCTTTAGCTCTTTAGTATGTCGATCAACAATCTGTTGAACATTGAGATTTGCCTCTTTCTGAGAGGTTGCAGAAATAATACGTTCTTCAGCTGCTGCTGTCATTTCCGCTCTGAGTTCCAAAAGTGCTCGACTAAGTGCCTAAAAATTACAACAGATATATTACCGTTTTTTTTTAAATCTAATATTTTACATAATCAATATATAATACTAAAAATAAGTAAGCTTTATTAGTTTCAACTATTTTCCTAAAATGCCATATATTTAAGCAAATATAATCACAAGTTAATAACCCAACTTTTTCAAATAAATTTCCTTTAGTAACTGAATTCAATTATTTTAAAATTGAGTATGAGAGTTCAAAATCTTGACATTAATAATTTTGGGAACATAGCATTAAATCAGGAAACTTTTATTATAAAAACCAGGTCTGTTTTTATTTCAAATATCCAAATTTAGGTATTTATCCAAATTACTCAAGACATATGAAATTAATTGAATTTAAGTACATTAGGAAAGTTATAAGATTTAAAAAAGGCTTAGAATTTGCAAATAAATTTCTTGATCTAGCACAGAAAAACAACAGTAACTTAGACTGAATGGCCAGATTATTATGATCTCTGAACTCATAATAATCTGGCCCCTCAGTGTGTGTGTGTGTGTGTGTGTGTGAGAGAGGCCTGGTGCATGAATTCATGCATGGGTGGGGTTTGGCCAGCCTGCCAGGGGAAGAGATCATGGGCAGTTGGCCGGCCTGCCTACTGGATGAACTCCTGGTCAAGGGAATAATTTGCATATGAGCCTTTTATTATATAGGATATACACTGAGTGGCCAGATTATTATGTGTTCAGAGATCATAATAATCTGAACATTTAGTGTATAAGACAATTGAGTATATCAAATCTGATAAATTAAAAACTAATAAGTCAGATAACCCAGTGAACAACTTCTTTTCATAAAAATATTTCTGTAACCTTCTTCTTTAACTTTTCTTATTCCCTTTTACTCCCCAAATTTTTCAAAATTGTTCAGCTATTCAAATTGTTCAAAATAGCTTCACAGTAGCCTAAAATTTCAGTACAAAGGAAAGGAATAATGGAAAAAGATTTCCTCTTATTTTCTACAGATAACCCATAAACCAGGCTGTTTAAAACAATTATCTTAAAAACCCCTATTTCACAGCATAAAATGAGGCTCATACTCTTTCCTACAAAAGAGAGATACCATCATCTTTTACAAGTCTACTCTAAAAGTAATCTACCACATGTATTTCCTGAATGTTGACAATGTTCTGTTGTTACTCACTTTTTGTTGTTTCTCTTTAAGAGATAATTGGGTCTTTAACCTTTCCACTAGATTTTTCATTGTCCTTGTTGGAGCTCTTGAATTTGCTTCTTTTTGAGCCTGAAGTTCAGATTTTAAACTCTGTGCCTCATTTTGGGACTGGGCCAGAAGGCCCCGTAAATCTTCTACTTCTGCTTTCACTTTTTTCATTTCAACTGCATGGTTTTCTTGGAGCCTAATATCAGCAAACATATGTATTTAGTAAAGTAGTTGCTGTAATTAACATTTGATTGACAAAAATTTTATATAAAAGGAAATGTTTGGTACTAAATATTCTTACAACCTAAGTCTTAATTCAAATCCCAAATAAATACAATTTTTTAAAAATATATTTTTATTGACTTCAGAGCAGAGAGAGAGAAAGTGAGAGAGAGAGAGAGAGAATATCTCTGATTGGCTGCCTCCTGCATATCCCTCCCTGGGGGGGATCAGGAGATCGAGCCTACAACCTGGGCATGTGCCCTGACCAAAAATCGAACTGTGACCTACTGATTGGCACTCTACTGAACCACTCTGGCTGGAGCCAAATAAATACAATTCTTTATTCCACTTGACCACTCTTAAACTTAATATACTTTTTCTTTCTAGTTTCTGTCTACTATTTTTGGTAATGATTGCAACAAGCAATTTTGTGGATTTAGATAAATACAGAAAATGAACAAACAGCACTTTAAATACCATGTGCTGGGCAAGATGTGACTTTCCTCTTATCAGGGTTTCTCATCACAGCACTCTTGATTGTTTGAATAATTCTTTGTGAACTGTTCTCTGCATTGATGGCAATGCGGACGTTTGGTAACTTTCTTTGCTTCTACACACTACAAGCCAATAAAACCTCCTAGTTGTGACAATGGAAAATGTCTCCAGATATTACCAAATGTCCCCAAGGGAAGGAGGACAGCAATAATTACCTCAGTTGAGAACCACTACCCTATATTGTCATGTTGCAAAGACAAAATGTATACTTTCACAGGAATTACATGTTATTATTTATGGTTCCAAAGTCACTAGTATTACATCTATAATACCTACATGTGTAGATATGGAAATATATACTATCAGCAGACTTAGTTAATGTGATTAATCTTTAGTAATTCATACTAAATTATATCCAGTTTACTTTGCAGTTAGACACTGCATTAATAATGTCAGCAATATGGAAATACAAATAATTAAACTTTGACCAAAGAGAAGATTGTATTAAATTATGAACAAGTGTTAAACACTTTGAAACTTGTTGCTTTTAGCTGAAAAACTTCTCACTTTAATTATCAAATTGTAAAACTATAAGATTTTACTTAAGAAAACACAAGAATCTATAATTTTTCTATATGCTTCTAAGACATTAAAATATGCATACTGTGGACAAAAAAAAAGAGATGTTATAATAAATCTAATGGAAAATAACCTCAGGATGATCTGATTATAAATTCTTAACTGAGCAGGTTGTGGTAAGTAGTCAAGCCCCAGACTTTAACTTCTGGTTGTTGTTTTTTAAATATATTTTATTGATTTTTTTTACAGAAAGGAAAGAAGAGGGATAGAGTTAGAAACATCAATGAGAGAGAAACATCGATCAGCTGCCTCCTGCACACCTCCTACTGGTGATGTGCCTGCAACCAAGGTACATGCCCTTGATTGGAATCAAACCTGGGACCTTTTAGTCTGAAGGCTGATGCTCTATCCACTGAACCAAACCAGTTAGGCCAGATGTTAACTTTTTAGTAAAAGGTTTATCTTTGCTCTAAGCAATCTCTACCCATTGTTTTTATATATCTAGGTTAACACAACTTTGAAATGCCTATTTTTAGACCCCTGGAAGAGAGGAGATAATCTCCTTAATTATTCCGTAATCCCTGCCTTGCTTTCTCCCACCTTCATGTAATCTTCCTTGCTATTCTTACCTTAATTCCAAATCTAAAAAAGTAACCGCAATCTGACCTGGGAAACATTGTTCTGTCTATAGAGATCTTGCTTCCAGTTATATCTCTTTATGGTTCAAATTAAACTCTAATAAACTCTTATAAAATTTTTCTACAGATTTGAATGTTCTCTGTCAATAGTACCAATTTGCACACAGAGGATAAAAGTATAATTTTAGACTAAAAAACTACTCAAGTATTTCAACTGGCAAAAGAAATTATATACATATACAAGGTAATTTCAAAAGATGATTATTTTCTGTAACCAGGGATTAGGTTGAGAAGCAGAAGGAACTTTATAATCTAAAACATGACTTACTTTAACAAAATAACATCACAGTTATAAAGTTTAATAGAATAGGGAAAATTTGATTTAAAAGATACCGTATGCTATTGCTAATTTTGTTTTAGAGAATAATTTATTTGAAGTGGGAGCTTCTTACTAAAACAAAAGTAATGTTTATTTTTTCAGATGCATCTTGGATAAGTGAGTCTAAAAGGTTCTAATAAGAGTTTCAGAGCAGGCATGCAATTATAAGTTGTTCAGCTTTCTCATTTATTCAGATAAGAAATCAAGGTGCAGAGAGTTAGTTCTGCAATGATTATAAAATACATAACTATAAACCTATTTTAGGTTTAAAGGTCTACATTCAGATAAATTGATTGACCAATGTTTAAAATCTGTAATGAAGAGAATGAATGCTGTGAACCTATTACTGTCACTGTGATAATAAAAAAATTAATTTTTTCATACAACAAATATTTATTGAACCTCTCTTGTGTGCCAGGAATTGTTATAGGCTTATAATCAAAAGTTTTATATCTATTTGTTACTTTACAATTTTGAAATTACTTTCTTATACAAGAGCATCTGGCCTTCAAATAATCATCCTGAAGGAATCAGGTTAAGATTATCATTTCCATATTACAGATGATGAAACTGAAGCATAGAGGTTAAAAACAAGATTCTAGATAAGATTCTGGGTTGGTGCTTGAAACTACTGTAGACTAAATAGATTCAAATTTTGACTTTTCCACCTGCTCCCAGGCATGTAACTGAGCCTCATTGTGGCCTAGTTTCCTATATGAAGAATGGGGAGAATATGACCTATTTTATAAGTGTCCTTAGAATAAAATAAGATGACATATATAAACTTTTCAGAACAGTGCACATAGAAAATAGGTTTATCATTATTACTATTCACCTATTGTTATAATACATTTCAAAGGCTTACCGTAATTTGATATTTTCAAAATCTTTTTTTTTTAATTCAGTGATTTCTTTTTGTCTCTCTAATTCTTCAGACATTTTTTTTAGTTTTACCAAAAGTGAAGCGAGAGAGTCATCTTGTTCTGCTACTGTCTGCTCCATCTCAGCCAGACGAATAAAATGCTTGTTGGTAGGAACTGGAGTAGGAGACTGTTTTAGTAAATCCTATGAAATGTGAATAAATTAGCTATAAACATCTTTAACTCAATGTG
Organism: Lasiurus borealis; assembly: GCA_004026805.1. NCBI lineage: Eukaryota > Metazoa > Chordata > Mammalia > Chiroptera > Vespertilionidae > Lasiurus > Lasiurus borealis. Next base: position 6,275 of record PVJN01059646.1, read on the forward strand.
ATGCTTATTCCATAATTTTAATGTATTCCTCAAATAATAAAAAATAATATCTAATCTAAAATTTAATAGGCAATGAAAGCTTAAAGAAAATATTTAATAGAGATAGGGTTCTTTGTATTCCCAGTATCTAGCAAAGTCCCTACATATAATGAAGTATCAAGAAATGAGGATTGAATTCATGAGTTAAGGCCATGGATAATAAGGTTTGCATATTAGAAGATGAAAGATCATTTCACACATACAGAAGACAAAGATCAGCTCCAAGTATAAACTGAATTCAGTACATGAAAATCAGTTATGAGCAAATTTAAAAAAAAATGACTGAGGTCAGATCATGGAAGGCTTTGAGTATATGGCTACAGAATTTAAACAAGCTTTTATAAGCATCAGTCTAGGGAGAAGAATGATCAGAGCTGTGTTTTTAGAAGATAATTCTGGCAAAAAATAAAAAAATAGGGTAGCTTCTATTCCCTTCACTCCCCGAAAAAAGAGAAAAATTTTCAAGTATATAATCTCAAAAATTTGTAAAGAATAAGTTCTTAGTCGCTTACCCAAGCTGTTTGTTTGAATTTATTGAGTGAACTATCAGCCTGTAGTTCTAATTTATGATGAAGAATCTGAAGGTCTTCTTCATGTTTCTTAATAATTTCTCTTTGCTCCTGTTTTATAGAAAATCAAATATATAACTTAAATTGTGATTTAAATAAATTCGCATTAGAATCTTAAATATTTGTTATCTTTAATTTTACAAAATCCCTGAGATAGGGAAGGAACAATATCTGCATGCATATATTTACACCAGTATGCATTTTCATTGGTACACAATTCAGGTTGACAAGTCCAGTCTTAGATCATAATTTAATCTTAATATTAGAATAGTATGTACCCATCATCTTTTAACTTGTTTTTAGCAAAATTTTTTTTAAGTTTTTAAATGCAGATTTCCTCTGTCCACCACCACCAAAGTTCTAGCAAATCTGATTTCACTTATTATTACTAATGAGACAGATTTCTAACTTTCTGACCTATAAACCAATATCATGTTTTCTCCATGACAGCTATTCCTGATTTAGTCAATACATATGGGAAAGATTCACATATATAAACTGCTATTTTTCTGACAGATCTATAATCTAATCACATGAAAGTGATAATTCCTAAATAAAGTCATTTGAAAGGCAAGAAATGCACTACCACTACAGGGCAGAATATTTGCTTTAGACAGATAATAGGTAGATAGATAATAAATAAATAAATGAATGAATGAATGAATAAATAAATAAATAAATAAATAAATAAATACTTACCTCTCTGGCTTTTTCCAGAAGACGCTGATACTTCTTTAACACGTCTTCCTTCTGATTCAGCCTTGCTTGCATGTTTGTAATAGTCTGCTGAGCAATTTTCAATGTGTGATAGGACTGTGGTTCTACCTCTTTTCTGCCTAGTTCAGCTATAAGCTTTTCTCGTTCTGCGGTGGCAGGTAAATGAAGCCTGAGTTCGTTGATTACTTTGTCTCTTGACAAAATATTTTGCTCTGCTAACCGTAAAGCAGAGTCTTTTTCTTTTAGCTTCTGCAATGATCAAATCATATTATTAAAGTATATTTTTTCTTTTAAAATGTTTCATCTAAATTTTAAATTAGTTACAAGTCCAGAGAGGAGTTTCCCTTTATTTTTCACAACATACTTAAAATAGCCAAAAGATATTAATAATGTTAAACTGATATTTTATGGGACAGCTTAAGTTATCTGTATGCACATTTTAGTTGTAAGACTATTGCATATGTTAAAAAACAATTATTGTGAAAATGAAATTTACGGTACTTTAATAAGATGTTATAGTTTTAGAACTAGAACTGTATGGTGGTGCTAAATTTAGAAGAAAAAAAACCTGCAAAAATTGTTCCTCTTACTTCAGCGCATTGACTACTAGAGCACTAGAAGAATAATTCATAAATTAGGTGGGTATAAAAATTGGAACTTTACTGGCTCAAGTCAATAAATCACTATTATAAAATCTGTGGTTTAGGAAAACAAAATAGAAAAGAAAGTGTTGCCTATTCATAGGATTAAGGCAGATATTTTAAATGAAGTAACTCAATGAAAATTCACATAAATGATAGATCTTATAATTATTGAAGAAAATCTAAGTTTCCTCAATTGACTGAAAATAGGCAATTTTACTAGCATAATTATTTTTAAATGTGTTTACAATTAATAGGTTTAGATGTAAACTAAGATGAAAGTCATATTTAGTGTATATTACTTTCCATATAATTTAATAAAGAAGATATCTGATCCTCTTAATCAAGTTGTAGGCCTACACTAAAGAAAGAAGTAATTTCTAGCTCTCCTTCAAACCCTTTAATCATCCACAAAAGGAATTAACTGAAACTGATTCAGAGTATACAACATACACTTCAAAAAAACAAGGCTGAACACAATTCTTGCTCATATAAAAGAAGGTGATATTTTGCTCATAAAACTACAACCAAATGTTTTTTGTTTCAATACAACTTATTAATGTGCCCAAAAGTAACAGGTAGTAATTAAATGAATAATTAATTCTAATTATTCCTATCTGCTTTTCTTTATTGCCTATTAGAAGCATTTGGGAGAGTAGAAAAGGAGGGTGGAACTAGCAAGATTCATCATTCTAAATGTCATCCTCATTAAAATATATTACACATGTAAAAAATTCTAGATACCCAATAATATACTATTCAAAATGCAAATCTTTCTAATTACCTCCTCTAGTGATTTACAAGTGGCCCGTGTTTCTAGAATTACTCGAACATTCTCCTTAATTTTTCTTAGAGCAATCTCAAGTTGATTTGGAAGGGGCAAGCTTGGGTCTGGCATTGATCCTGTAGCATCTTCAAACTATTAAAAATAACATTAAAATAAAACAGTTGGAGCATTGAAGGAAACATTAATTTTTATAACTATATGATCAGACATGGTTAAAGTCCACTTATATTTGAAATATAAAAATATAGCAAATTAAAATTCCATCTGACATTAGAAAACATTTCTATGGCTAACATTATAGGCCATGCTATAGATTAGCAAACAGGGTTAATCACTCAGACCTTTTGTGCTGCATTTAGTATTTCATTTTGCTGACGGTCAAAAATGTCTAGTTGACGTTCCAGTTCAACTTCTCTTTGATCCCAGGCCATTTCCCTTTCTTCATGAAACTGAAAAAAAGATATTTTGCATCAGACATACATAGAAACACTCACCAAGCAAAAAACAGGAATTTTTACAAACATTTTCTTATTTAATTCCAACAACAAACCTTTGAGGTCACTACTATAATTTTATGGGGAAAGGAAGTAAATTCAAGAGAGGTAAAGTACTTTGCCATCAAAGAGGTAGGCAGATATTAAGTTAGGATTTTAAACCATCAATGCATTCATCTATTTATCCATCTATCCACCTATCTATCCAAAATATATTTAATGACATACTATATAACAATACTAATAATAGGCAATGCAAGCATAACAGTAAACAAAACCAAGTCCCGCAGCCCCTCATCCCAGCTGGCCTGTCCCTGATTGGTCTCTCCCACCCCCATCAAGAGTGGGGGCAGCTGACCAACCCCCCCCCCCACAAACTGGTCCCACCCCCGATTGGCCTGCCCCACCCCGAATGGCCCGCAGCCCCTCCTGCCCAGCAGACCCTGCCCCTGATTGCTGCCACAGATGGCCCCACCACCCCATTTGGGAGTGGGGCTGAGCTGCCAACCTCCTGCAGCGCCTCCTCCCACCTGGCCACACCCCAGATCAGCTTTCCCACTCCAATGAGGGGCAGAGCCAACTGGCCAAATACCCATGGCCCCTCTCCCAGGCTGCTGATCCACAATCAGTCCCCTACCCCAATCAGGGTGGAGCACTCTAGCCAACCATCCTTGGCCCGTTCCCCCCGCTGGCCCAGCCCTGATAAAGCCCCTGACTGGGTGGGCTGGCTAGCCAACCCCCTCCCCCGCCATCTCCTCCTCCTGACAGGTCTGGCCCCCATCTGCCCTGATTGGGACTGGGCCATCCAGACCCCCCACTATGTGCACAAATTCATGCCCTGGGTCTCGAGTTTCAACATTAATAAACATGAGTTTGTATAATGGATTAGAAAACAGAAATCAGAATATTTTATACCATAATAATGAAAGCTAAATTTAAGTAGGAGAGTGATGTAGTCACTTATACAATGTTCTTATGTTTAAAATCTTAGCAAGAAGCCAGCTAAGTGGTTGCTTAGTGGTTGAATATCAGCCTATGAATCAGGAGGCCTTGGTTCAATTCTCCATCAGGGCACATGCTCAAAGTTGTTGGAGGCAGCCAATTCTCACTCATCATTGATGTTTCTATTTCTCCCTTCCTCTCTGAAATCAATAAAAAATATTTTTAAAAAGAAAATCTTAGCAACAAATATCAAAATAAACATAAAATGAAACCTTGTTCTGCTGCACAATTTCTTCCTCCAGACTGCTGATTGTATGCTCATATTCAGAAATTATATTATTCAAATATTTTATTTCTTCTTTATCCTTGACTAATTCTCGATTTAATTTAAGCTCTTGAAGACGGAGTTCTTCTATTTTCATATGCCAACTGATTACCTAAAGATTTACAAATTATACATATAAATGTCAATGCTATATAAATAAATATTTCTCAATATCCTAATGATTTTAATTCAAATTAAAAGACCCTATAATAAAATGAAATATAAAGTTATTTTGGTATCCCCAGGAAATGTATATACACTTTAACAGCTGATAGCTCAATTTTGAAAATGAAATGTACTTTAATAAACAATGCATTTATAACGATTCAAAGTATGTGTATACATTTTTTGGGCCACCCTATGTTTCTAGCCTAGGGAATAAAGTTTAGTGGCAAGATAATCATTTTTCATTTAATTTCTTCAAATAAAGGTAAAACCAAAATTATATTAAAAATACATGCAGGCCTAATACTTGTAATTTTAAACAAATAATGATTACAAAGAGTAGAATTTAATTGATAAGCACTATAATGTTTAAAAATTATAATTAGTATTTTGTTAATATATATAAACTTCTTAAAAGTATTTAAAATTCTTTGTTATTTTAAAACCTAAGTACTTCTACTAAAACCATTGCTTAGAAGAATCTCATTTAATTTTTACAAATAGACATTCAAGTAGGCAAAACCCCTAATTTATAAATTCTAAATTAATAAATTAAAATATATGTTAAATGTTTCTCATACAGGTACATATGAAGAACTTAAAATTATGTAACTCTTCTGGAAATACTGAAGTTAAAAATCAGTTTTACCTTTTGGGCTCCCCGAGCATCCTTTAAAGTGCTTACTAACTCTTCTAACCCCTTTAACTTTAATTCCATCTCCATTGTTTTGTTCTCCATATTTCTGTGTTCTTGTAGAGAATTTTTCATTTCTTGCATTATCTTCAGTTTGTCATTTTGTAATTGAATCATTGTCTTAGAGAACTTCTCCTGCTGTGCCAA
>PVJN01059647.1:0-11794 GCA_004026805.1 Lasiurus borealis
GGGGGAGGGGGGTCCCAGGTTTGATTCCGGTCAGGGGCATGTATCCTGGTTGCTGGCACATCCACAATAGGGGGTGTGTAGGAGGCGGCTGATCGATGTCTCTCATTGATGTTTCTAGCTCTCTAGCTCTCTCCCTTCCTCTCTGTAAAAAATCAATACAATATATTTAAATAAAAATTTAAAAAAAGAAATCTGCTTGAGTTAACCAGATTCAACAAAAAGGCTTAAATGTGAGGCTGAAAGGCAGAGTTTGGGGGTTCAAAGCAGGACTATACTTGTAGACTCCTCCTGTGCAGCTCTTCCAGTGACCCCTCCTGATTCTGAGATGCAAGGCATCTGTGAAATTACTAAATCTCTGGGGACCACGAGAGACACCACCATAGAAAAGTTGGATCCAACAAGATAAAAGGTCCCTTTAATAAAGAGGATGCTGGTAGCAGTGTGAGCTGAAGCCTTGAGTAACTAGGAGATGGGCAAGCCAAATGCAGGTAGGAACGGTTATGGACTGTGGACCATAATTAGCAGAACATCAATCCACGTTTCTGCTGAAAGAAAGCAGCAGCATTAAATACCAGGGCAGGGACCATGTCTCACGTTGCAGAGTGCATGGGCTAAGAACTCCGATGCAGGCCCCAGAGTTTTAGGTTCTATTGATTCAGCTCCTTCCAAGAGATGTGACCTGGGCAAGTTACCTCACCTTCCCATGTCTCAATTTCCCTGTCAAATATGAATAACAGCTGTACCTACTTTATAAGGTTTTGTGACCACAAAAATGAGTAAATTTAAGAATATACAATAGGGCCTGACACATTGTAAGCACTCAATACATGTTAGATATTAGTGGTAGCAATCACTCAGAATATATGCCTAGAACAACTATGCTCTCCAGCCTATTGTGCAACAAACTCTTTATGAAAGCACAGACGGCTACTGTTAGGAACATATTCCAGTAAACATGCCAACACATATCTTCAGAGATATTTAAGGGATATATTTTTTGGAAATAACTTGACTCCTTATTAGTCAACTTGACGAGGCCTCATGACATCACAATTGAGGGGATCAAACAGGTGAGCCATGAGACAAAGCGGTTGCTCCCTCAGAATTATTCTGTAATTTTATACCCTTTAAGATCAAGAAGAAATGGCAATTAGATATATAATAAGAATCTATATTATGTTTCATTTTTAATGCTATTGATGATATAGTATAATATACATTCTAATAACATGTTGAAAATATTTATTTGTCTGTGTCATTTATTAATCTGAGTAGAGGCCCAGTGTATGAAATTCATGCACTGAGGGGGGGGGGGGGGGAGACAGTGTCCCTCGGCCCAGCCTGTGCCCTCTCGCAGTCCAGGAACCTATTGGGGGAAGTCCAACTGACAGCTTAGGCCCACTCCCCTGGGGAGTGGGTCTAAGCCAGCAGTCAGACATCCTGAGCGCTGCCACAGAGGCAAAAGAGACTTCCAGCACTGCTGCACTCACCAGCCATGAGCCAAATTCATGGCTTCTGGCTGAGTGGCACACCCCTGTATGAGTGCACTAACCACCAGGAGGCAGCTCCTGCATTGAGCGTCTGCCCCGATAGTCAGTGCGCATCATAGCGACCGGTCATTCCACCATTTGGTCAATTTGCATATTAGCCTTTTATTATATAGGATAATCCTTCTTCTCTCTGGTAAATGTTATCTATGCCTTAGTGATCTGGCCAAGTTTTATTGCTGGAGTTTTATTCTAACATAGCAGTTTCACATGATATTTTTAAATAATATTTTTTTTATTGATTTCAGATAGGAAGGAAGAGGGAGAGAGAGATAGAAACATTGATTGGCTGCCTCCTGCATGTTCCCAATGGGGATCAAGCCCACACCTGGAATCGAAACTTGAGCTCCTGGTTCATAAGTCAATGCTCAACCACTCAGCCACGCTGCCTGGACCATTGTCATATAACTTTGATCACAATATTTTAGGGTTCAGTTTCTCTAAAAAATGATAGACTACTTATTATATGCAACAGGAACATGTGTCCACACTCTTTTTCCCTCCACTCCCATGTTAACATCTGTTCTTTGTCCATCCAAGAGTGACAGTAGCAAGTCTAAACCAACTGTTATCCACTTCTTGATTAAATATCCAGGGAGATCCCAATGTTTACAAGTATGCAGGATTGTAAATGGGATGCTTAATCTCCTTAGCTGCTGAGATGCCCAATTGACTAGATTAGTGGCTTTTATTTCTAAAACATTTGTGTGATCAAGACAAAGTTACGGCATCCCTGGGAGAATTAGCTCCTGTAATTCGTAGTCTGGAATGATTCACCCATCTGCCCCATAGCTTTCTGTTTGCCCACAGCTACCCTCTGCCTGTCCGGTGATACCAGAACCCATCTGATAGATACAGATCTCCATTTACAGGTTCTAATGGGACCTGGCATCTTATCTCTCACAAACTCTGTCAGAATACACTTAGGGTTTTGCTCCCTCTTCTTTTAATCCCTGAAACACAAAATTTTAATCTCTAATAAGTAACTGAATCTGAACAATAATATTTGATGTCCTCAATGCCAGTGGAGCACAAGCCATTTTTCTCGCTGAAGTAGTCACAAAAATATGTTAGAATTTTGATAACATATGTGGCTACAAATAGGATATTATGAAATACTCTAAAATTCATTCAAGAAAATATTTATTGAGAACCAGTTCTGGGTTAAATAAGATGAAGGCTTTCTATAATGGATGTACCTGATGTCTTTGAGGGCCTTACTTTGAGTAATAAAACTAATATAATTGAAACTCTTAGATGTTCTTAGTTAAGGGTACCTTTGTAGGTAATGGCATAAAGCAAAGAAAGTCATATCAGTTGGGCTGGCTGTAGATCAGTGAGCATCATGGAGATGATTGGACCTTTAAATGTACCATCAAATTTGAGTCTGCACAAAATGTCGAGAAATAAAAAATTTGAAATCCTGTTACCACGTGCATGTGCACACACACAGTCACTCCTTGATAAAGCTTATACATGTTTCCTTGATTGCATATTTCTTCTGTGATAATCTATTAATCTGCCTTAATTTTTTTGTTAAGTCTAGTGGTTTGGGGTGTTAGAGTAAGCAAATGTTTATGCAGATATTTTTCTGTATAGAGATACACATCTAGACAAATCTCCCATTTCCCCATCACATTCATTCTTTGAGGGTAGCCTTGACTACATATTCTTTCATATTGAAAAGCATGCTCTCAGAGATACAAGTAAGTAATAACTATTTGACTAGGCCTATGGTATTTTTATTTCAGTTTTCCTCTTAGGATTCCTAATACTTTAAGCACAAGGGTCCTTACTAGCTTCTCACAATAGCAACTAATAGAAATACTCTCCTAACTCCTTACTATGTATTAGACCCAATAAGTTAAGAGCTATTATTACCCCATTTTACAGATGACAAAAAGGAAACTCACAGAGGTTAAGTCACTTGCCCAAAGACACATTTCTATTAAGTTGTTGAGTCAGGATTTGAAGGGCTGCTCAGTGGGAGAGGGTGATGGCTTTAACAGAGTTCTCTAACTTAAATTAGGAGGAATTATCCCTAAATGCTACTGAATTCTTGAGGCATTCTTATTTTTCTGTATAAATGTGGGGTGAATTACATCATTGATCTATGTGTTTCTACAGAGTAAATCTGAACTATTAAACGGCTTGAGCATAGCAAAATTAGTCTCTTTCTGCTCCCTTCTGGGCCAGCAGAAGGCAGTGTCCTGAGTGCACTGAATTCAACTTGACTCCATGTGGGCAAATTCAGGAATGCAGGGTCTTAGCAAACTATTCGTGGCTCTAGAAATCCTCTAAGCTAACCACTATTGAAAATCAGAAAATATTCTGGTTTTCCATTATCCTGACTCCTCTGTCTTATCTTTATATTGATTCATAAATCAGTCCAGTGGGAGTTACAAAATAGTCACAGGGATAGGGACCAGCATGGGGAATAGAGTCAATAATATTGTAATTACTATGTATGGTGCCAGGTGGGGTACCAAGACATAACAGGGGGTCACTTCATAAATTATATAAATGTCTAACTACTATGCTGCACAAAAATACAAAATAATATTGAATGTCAACTGTAACTAAAATATATGTTTTAAAATTAAAAAAGAAACCAGTCCATAAAATGCATGGTGTTTTATTACCTATTGCGGTATAACAAATCACTCCAGAACTTGTGGCATCCAATAAAACACAATCCTGTTTTTGGCTCACAGATTCACAATTTGGGAAGAGTTTGGCAGGGTGGGCTCATCCCAGTTCCATAAAACATCAGCAGCCCAACTGGCAGGGAAGATGCGTTTTGGAGAGAACTCACTTATTGGCTGTTAAACCCGTGGGCTGGTCAGCTGGGAGTTCAGCTGGGGCTATTGGCCCTGGGAAACCCCTGTGTCTGGTTGGGTTTCCCATGTTCCAAGAGGCCCAGCTGGAAGCTGCAAGAGTTCTTATGGACCAGCCTTAGAAGTTCCAGAAGGTTCTTCCGCAGCATTCTATGATCAAGCAAACCTCCAAAGCAAACTAAGATTTAAGAGGAGGATTGTCATCTTTTAATAGGAAGAGAAGCAAAAAAAAAAAAAATTGAACTCATGTAAATCAACTATTGATTGCTTTCTCTGGAAGCTCAATGACCTGAAACATAAAACTGAATAGTAAAATGTGAAATATGTAAGAAAACAGAAATCATAATCTAGCTTGCTGATTTTTGGAAATTTTAACAGTACCAAAAATATAAAAGTCTATTCCTAAATCCCAATGCTTTTTAACTTAATGCCTAATGACTAATTCATAGAAGAATCCAGAACTAAAAATAAATATTCCAGGGTCTCATCAGTCATCAATATAAAACAGATTTTTCTGTCATTAAACTACTTACTGCCTGACTTCTAATTGCTAAATTGAGCAGAAATGTAACCAGAATGACTTTTTGAAAAGTTGTTTCTCATCTACTTAGTACTTTTCCATTCATTTACTGTTCTTTCTAAAATCTATTAGGGGGAAAAAAATGATACTTTGAACTTGAAGATGCCATTTCAATTGCCTAAATTGTAAAGGCTGAACCAGGTAATCAGAAGATTCTCTGAAGTTCTGTTGTTGTTTTTTACAATTTAAATTAACTTAGCATGATCACCAAAAATGTCACCAGACATAAAGTGGAATATGTACTGCCCTCCACATGTGGGACAGACAGATGCTCTAGTTACTACCAGTATCTATGTTGTTATCGAAGACATTCACTAAAAGTGGCCATAAAATTTAGAGGGGTATGTGTATGGTTTATAAAAGTTATAAGTAGTTGGAGTTCTATTGGGTATTCTTTTAATAAATATGTTTGTGAGAAATTAAAAATGAAGTTATGCCAAAACCGGTTTAGCTCAGTGGATAAAGCGTCAGCCTGAGGACCGAAAGGTCCCAGGTTTGATTCTGCTTAAGGACACATGCCTTGGTTGCGAGCACATCCCCAGTAGGGGGTGTACAGAAGGCAGCTGATCGATGTTTCTCTCTCATCCATGTTTCTAACTCTATCCCTCTCCCTTCCACTCTATAAAAAAATCAATAAAATATATATTTTTTAAAAATGAAGTTATTTTAGAAGCCACTTAATTTGGGTGCAGTTTGTTATCGAGCAATAGATAAGCAGAACCAGGTATATTCTGGGGACACAGAGGATTATGTTAAGAGAAGACAAAAAAGATAAAGACGCGGGCTGGCTTCCCCTACATGGAGCATTAGAGTCATGTGGGGCCCTTCCCTCTTGGAGCTTTCTTCTCACTGCGGAATTCTAGTCTTAGAGGTTTGGAGTAGATTTTATTTAATGCCCAAAGGGGACAGAGGACCTATCCAACCAACTGTTCGCAAGAGCTCATCAATCACTTTTTCCTGGTCTCATTTAGTCAAGCCAAAATGATCTGGAGATTTCCCTCTTGCCCCCCTCTGCTATTTCCCTATAAAAGTCTAGTGTGCTGCTGCAAATACTCATTAATGTCTCGGGATTCCATTTCTATAATTGATGCTGTCCAGCTAATTTTAGGAAAATTACAACTTGGTGAAAAATAACCATTATATAGTAATTATGGCAAAGATGTTCTGCTTTATGTCTGGCACAATGAAATCAGCGGGTTTAAAATTTAAGCATAAGGGTTTCGAAGTTCTCAGTGTCATTTTAAAAGCACAAAGAGAGCTGTGAAGAAACAGCTTTGCATGATAATCACAGAGTTCTGGAACATTCTGTGTTAAGATAGATGATTTTCAACCTTGTTAAGAGAAATATTGAAAGAGGGAAATTGATTTTTTTCCCCAGAAAATTTGGCTGTCACACTCCAAGATAAGTTACTGTTATGCGGGTCCATTAAATAAGTTTATTATATGAAAAGTCACACTCTAGGGGGAGAAAAAGTTCAGTCGGCATTGACTTCGGCTAGAATTTATACGATCTCTTGATTCAAGGAATTGAGGTTAACTGAGTTGATTCTCATTACTGTGCCATTGAACTAGTTATGAAAGAGATAGCATATGGAATGGAAACGAGTTACAGCTGCGTTCAGGAAATTGTGCCGGTCACCTCAGAGAGATTCTTGGAAACACTGTATTCACAGACAGAGGAAATAAATGCACTGCTATTCTATGTGCTAAACATGTGTTAAATTAGCATAAAACATAGAGGAGAAGCAATGGGTGAAAGAATAGGATAATAATTTAGTGGAGAAAACATTTCATCCAAAGGTTTTCAAATGGGTTCCGAGCAGCCCTGTGTTCGATGGAGCTATTTTGGGGATGGAGGAAGCAGGGAAGGAAGGTTGGCCTACTCCCCGCCCAGCTCCATCATGCCTTTCAACCACAGCGGCTCTGCTGTGATGAGTTTTCTGTACTGAGATGGTCATAAAATTACACTTGAAAAAATAACCTAGAGCCTAGTTAACCTGTCTTGAGATGAGTTCTCTCAGAAGCTGACCCACAATTATTTGTAAAAAGCACTAACCATGCAGGGACAAAGTAAGAGGGTGAAAGGAAAAAAGCCAGTACAGGTGTGGAAATGACAGGTTTACTCTTTGTGCAACTAGGACTCCGTCTTACTGAGGACACCCAGAAGATGATGTAGAACTGTCTCTGAGTAATCTACTTCACAATGGGGAAGAAGCTGAGATAATTTTTTTTAATATATTTTATCGATTTTCTACAGAGAGGAAGGGAGAGAGATAGAAAGTCAGAAACATCCATGAGAGAGAGACATCGATCAGCCACCTCCTGCACGCCCCAGAGTGGAGATGTGCCCGCAAGCAAGGTACATGCCCCCGACCGGAATCGAACCTGGGACCTTTCAGTCCGCAAGCCGACGCTCCATCCACTGAGCCAAACCAGTCTTGGCCTGAGATAATTTTTAACATCCTCTTTTCATCATTGATTGAGGCTGCTCTCGGGGACATTAATTTCCCAAAATTTTTGGTTTGCAATGTTCCTAGGCCGGGTTTTACTTCTGTACTTTCTATTCCCTCTGTCACATCCAAATGGGCATCCACACACATAGACTTGTTAAAATCAGAGAAGAGTCATTGTCTAGATTGGCCACCAACTGGTGGTCCACAGATCACTGGTGGTCGGTGAGGTCTGAAAGGTTGGCGACCACTGGTAGAACACATGCTCAATACTCTCCAAGAGTCAGTATGCCACAAGGAAGGGTGTTTTAGAAGTTAAAGGTTCCAGCTATCTTTTATTTTTTAGTTAAAAAAAATAAAAAATAAAGGGAGGAAAAAATAAAGAAATATATCTTTTTCACTTGACAACAATGAATTTTAGTTCAATAGTTTGCTTAATTAGAACCATAATAGAGAAGCTAAACTAAAATAGTTTTTTAAGTAGAAGAGTTTTTGAAATTACATATGTACAAGTTCATCTTCTCTGGGCCTCTATTCCCATCTTTAAAACAGTGATAAGACTACCTAACATAGGATTTTGCAAATATTAAATAAGATAATACATGCAAAAAAATTTAGCCCTGGCTGGTTTGGCTTAATGGATAGTGCATCAGCCTGTCAGACTGAGGGTCCCAGGTTTGGTTCTGGTAGGGGGAAAATGCCTGGATTGAGGGCTCTAGCCCCAGTGGGGGGCATGCTGGGGGCAGCTATTCAATGGTTCTCTCTCATAATTGATGCTTCTCTCTCCCTCTCTCTTCATCTCTGAAATCAATAAATATATTTTTTAAAAAGATTTAGCACAATAATTAGATGTATTAAATATATGAGAGATGATGATGCTTATTATTACTTGTTATTATAAAACAACTAGAAGTCCCATGCACAAAATTTGTGCACTGGATGGGGAGGGGAGGTAGGGAGTGTCCCTCAGCCTGTGCTGGGACCCTTAACTCCTTATTACCCATCTGCTCACTGCTCCTTACTGCTCGACTTGTTGCATTTTCCCCCAGATGGGGAAGGACCTTGGGAGGGCTCCAGGGAGTGTCTGAGCTGTCTCGGTCAGTCCCTATCGGCTGGACCTCAGCAGCAAGCTGGCCTACCAGTCAGAGCATCTGCCCCCTGGTGGTCAATGCATGTCATAGCGACTGGTCAACCAGTCGACTGACTTCTGGTGGTCAGTGCATGCCATAGCAAGTAGTTGAGCGGCCTTAGCATATCATTAGCATATGATTGGTTGAATGACCGACTGGACAACCAGACACTTAGCATATTAGGCTTTTATTATATAGGATAGAGATATTGAAGAAAACTGAGCATTCCTGTTCATAAAAATTATCCATCTATAAGTAGCTCTCAATGGTAAAGAATTAATACTATTCTTGATTTTTAAAAATAGTTCACAAAATACTGTTCACAGAAATATAGATATTTCTTTACACTAGATTCATACTTCCCTTGTTCATTGACATTTTACCTAACCCATAACCACGATCACCTCTCATTCCTCCATAAATCTAAGAAGGTGAAAAGTCTAAACCAGAACGCTTCAACAAAGAGTAATGGAAAGACTATTTAATCCATGGATGCTTAGCCAGACCTAAATTTCAGGAATTCCATAAGAATGTGAATTTGGGGGCAAACATTTGTGTGAAAGTTCTTTTAGGTGAGGAGAGAAAGTCATTATTAGAGGGTCTATGATTCTTGAAAAAGTTAAGAACCACTATCCCATCCTACTCTGATTTTACATTGAGGGAATAGGACAAAAGAATTTTGATGACTTCAAAGTCACACACTTAGCTAGTGATGGAACTGTGAGTAGAACTAAAGATGTCCTTGTTCTTGGTCTTTGATAATCTGGGCAGAGATTCCTGTGACACTATAGACAATAGTTAAGGAGAACATGGCAGATCCCAACAGAGACAGACCTTGTCAAAGTTGCCAGATAACATAGTAGTAATTGTCCATGTCTGGGAGTGGTCAACCCCCATCCAGATTCCGCTTCCTCCACTCATTTATTGACTGAATGTCAGCACGTTACTTAATTTATATGAGTCCCTCTTGTCTCATGTATAATATGGATATAAGACTTGCTCACAGATTGCTTTAGTGAAATGCATCAGAGTGGTTAAAAAGGTTCAAACTGCCAGTTATAAGATGGAAAGTAATTGAACATTACTAAGAGAGTAGAACTTAAAAGTTCTCATCATGAGAAAAATATTTTAACTACGTGTGATGAATGCCAACTAAGCATATTGTGGTGATTATTTTAGTATATATATATATATATATATATATATATATATATATCAAATTATTATGTTGTATACCTAAAAATTAATGTTATATGTCAACTATATGTTTTAATTAAAAAAAAAACTTGGAGAAAAAAAGGGATTCTTTATAGTCAGGATTTGTGAGGATTAAACAATATAATATGTGTAAAGGAACTAGAACAATACTGGGTAAATAATAAATCAAAGTTATTATTGTGGTTATTTAACACTGTTTTCCTTTTTTATAAAGTCTCCTTTGCCCCAACCAGCTCAGTTCTTCCATATTCTTTTCTCTTATTAATCTAACTTGGGGATATAATTCAATGAACATTTGCACAACAAGGTTTAAAAGACTGATACCCTCTCCTTGAAGTTTTCCTTTTAACTCATAAGCAAAGCCCTAAACCAGGGCATGAAACCCAGGGATGGGACTTCAGTCTCAGCAATCTGATGGGAGAGAAATTCATTATGGAACCTTATGCACCATGACAAGTGAAAAGAAGGTGAGTATTCCTGGCCAAACACCCTTTGCCTGAAACCCTTCAGGAATGCAGGAAGCATCTGAGCAAGGCTAATAAAGTCCATGTAATAACAGATGTTGGAAACCAACCATTGTCCCCACTAGCAGAGAGTTGTGGACAAGGAACCCGGAAAGCTGGTTGACCTTGGAATCTCTGAAAGGTCAGAGCTACCCACTCACTCTCTAGTTGAGACAGTGGTAGCTGAAGCAACTTCCACCTGTCAATCTTATGTAAATCCTTGCTGATTGGCTAATACTGGAATTTCCTGCCTCAGTGGGTGGATCCCAAACCTTAATAAAAAGGGTAGCAAGGCCAGAGCAGGGCATAGTCCTCCCCCTAGAGGTGGGCTCCCAGCTGGCCCCCAATATTGCCAAATTAATACTTTTCTAGTCTTTCATTTGTGTGCGGCCTCCTCCAGAACCCAAACTCTGGACCTGAACCCTGAACCACAAGGGATGTGAAAGGGATTCCAGCAAGCACATGTGACTCAGACCGCTGAATCCTCCTCAGCCTAAATGATTCATTACCCAGCATAACTGCAATTCCCTCATCTGACACTGAATACAGACCCAAGCTATTTGCTCACGGGAAAATATTATCATGTCAAAGAAATGGCCAATAATTTGTCCTCCAATATGCTTGACATCCCTGCTCAGTTTGCCTACAAATGAGATCTCTGCTGGTTTCATAATACCAACCACATTTATTTTAGTCATTTTTTTTGCAAATGAATTTTATCTTTTATTATTCAAACATAACGGCTGGAATTGAGACAAAAACTAAAAAATAATCATTTTTTTTTACCCTGACGTTAATGTCAGTGTATATGTGATGTACAGACATTTTTAAATATGTATTTGTATTGATGTCAGAGAAGAAGGAAGAGAGAGAGAGCCAGAAACCTAAATAATGAGAGTGAATCATTAATAGCCTACCTCCTGCACACCCCAACACCAGGAATCAAGCCCACAAACTGGCATGGGCCTTGACAGGGAATCGAACCATGACCTTCTGGTTCATAGGTCAAAGCTCAACCACTGAGCCAAACCGGCTGGGCCAGATATTTTTTACTCGGTAATTAAGTGAACAATATGCAAAAGCTACATGAATTATGCAAGGGTTCCTAAAAATGAGTTAGTAGCAGATTATCAATTCCTGTTTACAAAAATTCTTATTATGTATGCAGTGTGTTCTTAATGACATTAATCCTTCTCAATTCATGGGGCACCAGTTGAAACAACCTTGTAACATACGATCTTAGGCCTTTATACATAGCTTACCTCTTGCTGACACTTTTTAAATATAACTGGAGCGAGGAGATAAGGGATAAAGGAAGAAGATGGAGGAAGCTAAGAACTCACTCTGGATAAAGTATAAACGCAACTAAAGTGCTGCAGTTGCATACAAATATTCACGCTTACCCTTAGAACACTAAATTGATTTCTTATCTACCCAGGGTTTATTAATGTTAAGAGACTTTGGAATAATTAAACTGCCAGCTTCAAATGACTGAGTTACCTACACTAGTATTACACTAGAGCCATTGC
>PVJN01059648.1:0-11793 GCA_004026805.1 Lasiurus borealis
GCTGACCAATGAAAAGGCCGCTGGTCCTGTCAGGCCAGCTCACTGCCACCGTCCAATGGCAGCCCCGGACTCACACAACCTTTACAGCTCTCTTAAGGGCCCAGCCGCAGTTCTGCTAAACTCACTCCACGTTCAGGCCTGAATCTGATGAACCCACCATTTACAAAGACCAACTTTTAATTCATGGCTAGTTTGCTTCGGCTGCTGAAATACGTATTTCTTGCTGGCAATGGCCCTTTCAAAAAAAAAAAAAAAAAAAGAAATCCCACAATTGCACATAAGCAGTCTTTAAATGGATCAACTTTTCCTTAGTTTATAGACACGTCATTTGAAACTTTTCCCAAGCCATAATTTCCATTACAGGCCAGTCAGTGCAAATTACAGTGAGATCCTTGCCTTCCCAAATTCAATGTGGAATCCAGACGCAGTTAAGTGTTGCTGTAAACTTTACGAGTTAAATATCTGAAAGTCAGGGACACTGTGCAGCCCAATAACAGCATCTATTAAAAAAAAAAAAAAAGAAGCATTCGTGTTCACATTCGTAGCCCAAGTTTTCCTCCGCCAGTGAGTGAATAAACATTAGTCAGCCGGGACCCGTGTCGACAATATGCAGGGAGGCTGATTTATAAACAAACACAGCGCGCTGCAGCCCTGCGGAATCTGGCACGGCCAGAAGTTTGACGTTATTAGAAATAGCCTGGTTGGCACGGCCCGGTGGTTGAGCATCAGCATATGAACCAGGAGGTCAGTGTTCAATGCCTGGTCAGGGCACATGCCCGGGTTGCGGGCTTGATCCCCAGGGCGGGGTATGCAGGAGGCAGCCATCCATGATTCTCTCTCATTGCTGATGTGTTTTTTTTCTCTCTCTCCCTCCTCCCTTTCCTCTCTGAAATCAATACAAATATATTTAAAGTTACAGTGGTACCTCGAGATACGAGTTTAATTCGTTCCGTAACCTTGAGGCGTGGGAAACTATGAGACGCTCGAGTCTCGGGAAACTGGTGGGTCCTGTGCAGCCGGCCAATCCACGCGATTACTCGTACCTCAACTGTTGCTCGTATTTCAAAGCAAAAAATCGCTTGCTCGATGGCTCGTATCTAAAAAATCTCATATGTTAGGGCACCCGTATCTTGAGGTACCACTGTACTAGAAATAGACAGTTCTGACTAGAGTGCTTTCCAACCCTTTACCAACCCATCAAATTCCTAGAGTCACTGACTGCTGGAGAGTGGTGACTGTTTTTCCTTAAGTATGAGATGTGGGACCCTGCATCTAAGGCACCCTTAGTCCATCCTCTTTAGTGGTGATGGAGGGTCATCTGTCCACTCAAGCTCTCTCTCGCCTTGTTACCTGTGACCAGAGAGCCCGCCAGAGGCCATCGTGCCTGCCAGATGTACTGGTGAAGCGCACAGTCTGCACACCCGTATCCAGCAGCCCTGGAGACTGGAGTGCTGGCATCATACAACAATAAAACTCTTTCACACAGGAGTAAGGCCAAAACATGGCCCCACTGAATCCAGCATGCGTGTGTGCGTGCACACAGACCTTTCCACGTCTGCTTCCCCAGGAAGGAGCCTGATGGAGGAACCAAGCAGCATGTCATACAAAGACCATAGGCGTTTCCATGTTCCCCTATGGTGGGAAGAGCAGGCACCTGCACGAGGAGCTGGATGCTGGTGGGTGACACTAAGGGCCAAATGGGAAGGCGGGGGATGAGGCTCCGGAAGTGCTCTCCAAGGCTGGTGGGGAGAGTTCGTTTCTGGAAAGAGCCCTTTCATCCCTTCCACCTACACCTGTTTGCCCAAGGAAATCCCGCTCATCCTCTAAGGTGCTGGCCTACACACCACCTCTCCCGCGTGTTGTGTTACATCTATAGTGGTACCTCGAGATATGAGTGCCCTAACCTCTGAGATTTTTGAGATACGAGCCGTTGAGTGAGCGATTTTTGCTTTGAGATACGAGCAACATTTGAGATAGGAGTCATCGCGCAGATCACCCCAGCTGCACACGACCCACCCGTTTACCGAGACTCGAGCGTCTCATAGTTTCCCACGCCTCAAGGTTACGGAACGAATTAAACTCGTATCGCGAGGTACCACTGTATTTGCTAACCTATCTCAACACCCCACCAAAACGGAAGCTGCTTAATGGACAGATCTTAGAGGCCCCAAATCCTGAGCCAGGGCTCGCTGTGATGTACGCCGGAGCCATGTGAATATCATGAGAAATGAAGGCCCCAGATACGCATGACACAAAAGTCACAAAGAGAAGCACCACGCTCAGGCACTCAGGTAGGAGAGGAAAACAGACCCACGTCTAAATGACTCTACCGTCATCTACATTTACAGGAACAAACAGATCCGGTTAAGCACAGATGTTCAGAGGGCTACAAAGTAATGCAGGATTCAGAATAACGGAAAGGGGCCAGATAAGTCCAAGTTAGCAAGGTCTCATTTGAACTGAGTTGGGTTTTGAAGAAAGGGAGTGAGACCCAGGGAGTCATTTACAGGTGAGGTTAGGGCAGTGGTTGGCAAACTGCGGCTCTCGAGTTTGCCACTCCGTTGACTAATGAGTTTGCCGACCACTGGATTAGGGAATCTAAAACTGGCATTAAATTTGAGGCAGAAAGCATATGTGAGAAGTCTGTGGGTACTAGGGGTAGGAGAACTGAAGAGCCAATATCCATTAGTAACAGAATATTTTTATTTATTCTTTAAATATATATATTTAAAAAAATGTTTTTATTGACTTCAGAGAGGTAAGAAGAGGGAGAAAGAGATAGAAACAGCAATGATGAGAGAGAATCACTGATTGGCTGCCTCCTGCATCCCGCACTAAGGATGAAGCCTGCAACCCAGGCATGTGCCCTGACCAGGAATCAAACTGTGACCTCCTGGTTCATAGGTTGAGGCTCAGCCCCTGAACCATGCCGGCCGGGCCAGAATGTTCTTAGAGATACTTTAAATCAGTGGTTCTGAGCCGTGGGCACGCCTCCCCACCCCGTGAGCAATCCCTCCAGCCCCACCCGGGGAGGTCTGGCAACGTCTGGATACAACCGGGGGAGAATTCTGCTGGAATCTAGTGGGCAGAAGCCAGAGACTGCTAAGCATCCCTCAGCACACCCACAGAACAGTCCCGAACCCTGCCCCACCCCTGCCTACGGACTATCTGGCCTAAAAAGGTCAATGCCGAGAAAGCCTGCTTTGGAGCCGTGTGAATATGATGAGACACGGAGCTCTCGTTCCTAGACAGCTGGGGATGATAATTTCTGCATTTGCTCTGGTCTCAATCAAGAGGCCAGAGGGCTGGTTAGAAAGCTACACAAGAAGAAAAACAGGAGCGGTGGTTTGAACTTAGAGAAAGACCTAACAGAGACAGAGAAAGGGAATCTCTTCTCAGAGAGACATACTGAATTTTTAAAAAAATATATTTTATTGATTTTTTACAGAGAGGAAGGGAGAGGGATAGAGAGTTAGAAACATCGATGAGAGAGAGACATGGATCAGTCGCCTCCTGCACGCCCCACACTGGGGATGTGCCCGCAACTAAGATACATGCCCTTGACCGGAATCAAACCTGGGACCTTTCAGTCTGCAGGCCGACGCTCCATCCACTGAGCCAAACCGGTTTCGGCCACATACTGAATTCTTGTGTGTATTACTTGCTTAAGGGAAATTCTAAGTCAGCAGCTTCACAACTGAGCAAGACAGACAACCCGCTTCACAGCTGACGACCTTGGACAGACCGATGATGCATGAGTTCAGAAAAAAAGATATTAAGTGATGTAGGAAGCACGCTTCTCTGTGAGAATCAGAGAAACTTCTCGAAAGAAGATTTCACAGGTGCTTTCACCCAGACCTCCAGACACAAACGGTGAGAAAGGGAGAGTCAGAGCAGAGAGCGGCGTGAGCAGACGAGCAGCAGCGGGAACGAGCCGGGGCTGGGAAGAGGCCCCCTGTGGGGCCGGCAGCTGAGACTGGGCCCGGGGCCCGGACGATCGGAAATGCTCCCCAAGCGACAACCTCCTTCTGCAGACAGTGGCGGGCCACTGCGGGTAGAAGGTGATAGGGCCCATGTTTTAGAAAAATAATGGGCGCTGGTATGGAGGGCGGAGGGGAAACTGGAATGGGAGAGGAAGGATCTGGTGAGAAGAGACGTGGAAAGACAAGATTCTTTCCGATGTTCTCCATCTGCGGGCCTCATTACCAGAAATAGGGCGGGCAGTGGAAAGTGGAGGGGTTTCAGAGACCAGAAACGGAGGCCTGCTTCCGATGTGTGGCGAGACGGTTTGCAGAACCCAGGAGCCTGGGCCGCAAAGCCAGATAAAGGACTCGTGGTGCCGAGAGGAAGGCAGGGCTGAGACTCCCATCCCAGCTCCCCCATCCCAGCAGGCCCTGAAACCAAGTGCCCCTCCGAACAAAACTATGTGGCACAGGAAAATCCGAGTGTCGGACTGTGACCCTGGTTATCAGATAGCTCAGCCGAGGAATCAGTAGGCACTGGTTGAGGGCCGACTAAGTCTGCTAGAATTCTAGCAGATAAAGAAAAGCCAGAGGTTGCATCACATTTGAAACCAAGTAATGAGGGAATTTCCCAAGGGCGTGCATATAAAAGATGGGGGAGAGGGGGAAGAGAACTGAGTCACAACTAGTCCCGAGTACAGTACAGTTGTACCTCGAGATACGAGTTTAATTCGTTCCGTAACCTTGAGGCGTGGGAAACTATGAGACGCTCCAGTCGCGGTAAACTGGTGGGTCGTGTGCAGCCGCTGATCTGTGCGATGACTCCTATCTCAAATGTTGCTCGTATTTCAAAGCAAAAATTGCTCTCTGGACGGCTCGTATCTCAAAGATCTCGTATGTTAGGGCACTCGTATCTTGAGGTACCACTGTATTGTGCACGAGCCTCCAGCACTCGGTACTGTGAGGAGCCTCTCCTCGGAAAAGCTGCTCCCTCTTGGCGTTGCTAAGGGAATAATGCAGCTCCACCCAAGTCCGACCGCCTCAGCTAACACCAGCAGTGTAACCTGTTGAAGTATTAAAGAGTGTGGTTTCTTTTCTTTTTCATCTGTAAGATGTCGATCAGGTTAGTGCTTTGGCCCCAGAGCTGAAATGAGGATTAACTAAGCAATGTGTTAGCTGCAGCTACTGCTCAGTTCTTGAGCCCATAAAATGTTTTGAAATTCAATTCGGCACTGTTGTGGATTATCTCCGTTTTATAGTCGGTGACACAATGACACACAGAAAATCTAGAAACTCAGCATTCACATAACGTGGCAGAGAATGCTGGCTGCCACCAGACACAGGCACGCTTGGGAGACACCGTGGGTTTGGTGCCAGACCATCACAATAAAGCAAATAGAGCAATAAAGCACGTGACCCATTTTTTGGTTTCCCAGTACATATAAAAGTTATGTTTACCCTATACTGCCGACTATGAAGTGTGCCACAGCATTATGTTAAGAAAACCTTAAGAGGTATACCTTAATTTAAAAAAGCAATATAAAGTATATAAAAACCAATATACATACTTTTATTGTTGTGGAATATAGTCAACAATATTATAATAACTGTATGGTGTCAGGAAGGTACTAGATTCATTGAGTCGATCACTTTGTAAGTTATATAAATGTCTAACCACTACGTTGCACACCTGAAATTAATATAGAATGTCAACTTTAATTGAAAAATGTTAAATATGAAAAAAAAATACTCCATTGCTAAAAAATGCTAACCATCATCTGAACCTTTAGCGAGTTATCATCTTTTTGCTGGTGGAGGGTGTTAACTTTAATTTGTAAAAAAACAAAACAAAAACAACTGGGACGTGCAATAAAGTGAGGAGTCCCTATAGTCATTTTCCCTTTCTATTTCCACAGTGCTTAGGAACATGGCTGTCTTATATAAAGACTACATTTCCCAGTATTCCTTGAGCCAGGTAGCCATGTGACTAACTCTTGGCCAATAAGATCTAAGGCTTCTGAGAAGCCCCCTTTAAAAGTCATTTGCTTTCTTTGTGGTATCTTCCTCTTACTAGATGAAAGGATGACTGGAGCTCTGCATATACTCTGGATATGAGATAATTTTGAGAATGAAAGTCATACATAGAGAAGCAACACAACAGGAGTCTGGATCCCTGATCCTGTGAAGTCCCACCCCTCCTGGACTGACCTAGAGCTTTTGAAAATGAAAGATATAAACTCTACTACCTAAGCCATTGCTATTTGCAGGGTTTTCAGTTATGCAATCGGAATAAATCTTACCCAAAGCACAGAACAGCCAGATTGCTAGTTTATTTAGATGTACCTGAAATATGTAATATTTTGTGTCTTGCTTTTTCTAGATTAAACACACACACACACACACACACACACACACCTCTGTTTAAGAATTTATCATACTAAGCTCATAGAAAGAAAATCAGACCCATATCACCACGCATTTGTGGCTCACTCTTAAAACTGGGATAGTTAAAAAATGAGGGCGGGGGAGGGAGGAAACCATCGTGTCAAATTATGGATCCTTTGGTGGCTTTAGGACTTTCTCCAGAACTGGTTATTAGTGGGCAATAATGAAGCAAATTGCACATGCATATTACTTCTGAGTTATGAACAATGCAACCAGCAGTAACCTTTGAAGCTGTCAGGATCTTTTCAGGCAAGCAATTAAAGTGAAAAATGAGAGTGCACACAACTTCCATCACCCAGTACCACATGTAATCACACCACCTACAAACACTGACATGAGAGTGGGACTCGGGCTGAATATTTATTAATGCAGATCTGTTCCCATTTGTTTCTCTTTTTTCTCCTGCAACGCATCCCACCCCTGTCTGCCAACAATTCTTTTCTTTAAAGGGCAGTTCTGACACCTTGAATTGCATTCACCGGAAATCTACATATAACCATGGCATCTCTCCCATCTGCACCTAAACAGATTTCCATCCCTGTCCTCTTGACCAAGATATAAATGTGGCACGAGCTGGGATTCTAGAGGAGAAAAAGACGAACGAGGAAGTAAGTCCCGATGGGGAAAACAAAATCAAGATTAAAGTCATCAACTAATCTTCACAGAAAGCTCAGTATGCATGTCAGGTATTGGGTGATAGACCCCAAAAGGCCCCTTCCCCCCACCCAGAGGTTCTGTTCTCAAGTAGACAAGACTCTAAACGTTAGAGTCTAAATGATTTAAATGATGGAAAAGATGTCAGCTTTTCTGAAATGCAGGAATCACTCCCTGCTTGCCTCTGCTTGTGATTTAAATGCTGGGAAGGGCTCGGAGAAATGGCAGGGATAAACACAAAGGTGAGCCGGTTGGAACAGGTCATTCCCAGCTGAGAAGAATCCTCTATGCCGTGTCCTAAGACCTGATGCCTCTGGGTCCTAGAAGCCAATTTTTTTTTTTAATATATATTTTATTGATTTTTTGCAGAGAGGAAGAGAGAGGGATAGAGAGTTAGAAACATCAATGAAAGAGAGACATCAGCCGCCTCCTGCACACCCCCTACTAGAAATGTGCTTGCAACCGAGGTACATGCCCCTGACCGGAATTGAACCTGGGACCTTCCAGTCCGCAGGCCAACACTCAATCCACTGAGCCAAACCGGTTTTGGCAGCCAATTTTATTTTATTTAGTTTCAGCCATTTCCGTAGCACCAGGTAGTACCTCGAGATCAATGGTTCTCAGTCAGAAGTGCCTGTGAGTGTCACTGGACAGCTTCACAACAATCCGGGCCCAGGATCCATCTCCAAAGATTCTAATATGTGGCTGCGGGTGACCGTCACTCACACACAGGCTCTGGGAAGGCTTCGACACCGGAAAATAGGACTGGGCTGGTGGGGAAAGGCAAACCAAACAGCTTGCATTTTTCTCCAAACTAAAGGGGCAATCCTGAAACTGGAAGCGAATTATTCCAAGTAGTAACTTGAAGGTTTTACAAAGAAATCGAACATCCAATAAAACCTTCTAAATGCAGACTTTGAGACCCAGCCCTGCCTTTTACTTTCCATACAGAAAAGTGTCAAGCGCAATCGTTATGCAGAGAGGTTAGTGTCTTCCCGTGTTTTGAAAACCAGGCCACAAACAACCGGGCCACCGGCAGGCCTTGCGGTGTGAGCTGCTCCCGTCTATTCGCAAGGGCGTTCTTGACGAGACCTCCGACTAGGAACCCTTTTGGCCACCGATTTTCTTTCCTTCCAGCGTGTTCCTAAAGTTAATAAGACCGCATCACTTCAAGCATTCTGTGGCTCGGGACGTCCTGTAATCCACGTTGGCTGGGCCCGGTGTGGTTTTCCTGTGCTGTTATTATTCACCTCACTTGCAAACCAGGTCAGAGGCAGGCGTATTAAGTTTTGCATTTTGGAAGCAGGTTAAGGATTTGGCAAAAGGAAATCACCCGTATTACTTCTCATCTCCCAGGGAAGCTGAATCATTGCTTTTAAAATAAGAAAAAGTTAAAGAAAAGAAAAAAAAAAGAGGCACCGAGAGAAACAGCTGAACATCTGGACGGAGAATGACCCCAGTGTTCTAAGCGAGTCATCACACGGGAGCGCGCACATGGGTCACGGCGTACGGGGGTCGAGGTCTGGCCTGCGCAGCTCTGGCTGGCGGGACCCCAGATGGATCACTCACACCCCCCCCACCTTTCCGCCCCCCCGCCCCCCCCCACAGCAGCCAGGAGCGCCACGTGCAGGCCCACGGGCCACAGGGGTTGTGCCGTGGTTGGGGATCCTTCTCTCCCCCTCCTGTGTGGGCTGTGCCTTCATTTCACTTGCTAATGAGGAGGGGCGCCCACTGGGCCCCGTCTTGCTGATGGTGTGAGTCTGGGCGTGGGGAAGGCCCTGGCACCCGGCAGATGGCTCCTGGCAGTCTTGGCTTGTGTGGAGCAGTTCTGGGAAGCTCTCTGGACCTTGCTGCCTTTTTAAATTTTATTTCATTTTTTTTTAGGTAAGGCTTTACTTTCTTTTTTTTTTTTAATAAGTATTAGTTGATATCTTTTTACATATATATATATACACACACACATATATATATATCATGTATATATATATATATATGATATATATATATATATATATTATTGATTTTTCACAGAGAGGAAGGGAGAGAGATAGAAAGTCAGAAACATCGATGAGAGAGAGACATCGATCAGCCGCCTCCTGCACACCCCACAGTGGAGATGTGCCCTCAAGCAAGGTACATGCCCCCGACCGGAATCGAACCCGGGACCTTTCAGTCTGCAAGCCAATGTTCCACCCACTGAGCCAAACTGGTCTCGGCAGGCTTTACTTTCTTTAGTCAGGCAACATAAAGTGGTAGGTAGCTATGGTCACCATTTGCTGCTTCCTGGGTGACAGGAGCAAGCTTCTCAGCCTCAGTCACCGTTTCTGGTCATAGTTCCTGCACGCTGTGAGGTCACCATGAGGACTCGGAGAGAGAAGCCACCTGCTGCACGGGCCTCCGTGGCTGGTAGCTGGCAGACGCGGGGTGTCTCGTCACTCTGCCTGTCATGATTTCAGGTGGTCTGCTCTGAAAGCATTGAAGGTCGACACTGTGGGCCTACATTTGTGATGGATGGTTCTTAAATAGCACTACGGATCATGAAGATTTCTTTTTTAAAAAAAATATATATATTGATTTTTTACAGAGAGGAAGGGAGAGGGATAGAAAGTTAGAAACATCCATGAGAGAGAGAGACATCGATCAGCCGCCTCCTGCACGCCCCCTACTAGGGATGTGCCCGCAACCAGGATACATGCCCTTGACCGGAATCGAATGTGGGACCTTTCAGTCCGCAGGCCGACGCTCTATCCACTGAGCCAAACTGGTTTCGGCTAATGAAGATTTCAATGCCATTTCCGAGTGCCCAGGAGGAAGCGATACAGCATGTGCATGGACAGTCCCCATGAGAACCCTCCGGAAGCTCTCTCCCCCAGCCCTTTCCCAAAGGACACCGCAGGGCTCAGAAAAGCCCCCAATGAAGGACAGGAGAGGAGGCCTCAGCTCCGGGTCTGACTGGCAAGTGCGCGCTGCTGGACGCTGACCTCGGCCTGGTCCCCTCTTGCTCCCAACTGCCAAGCGGCTTTTTTCCCATAAAATGGTGTTTCGTGGCTGAAAGCACCGCCGTGTCATGGAAGCACAGGGGCGACTGTGAGGCAAAGCAGAACCTGCGACACAGTCACTCCAGGCCGAGTCTCTCCCGTCCCTCCCTGGGTGAGGGAGCTCGAAGAGCTCCAGATCTGGAACCAGAAGACACAGGTTCTAGACCTGGTTCTGCTTCCGACTTGCAGCATCCAGCACAGCGGTTCTCAACCTTCCTAATGCCGCGACCCTTTAATACAGTTGCTAGAGGTGTGGTGACCCCCAACCATAAAATTATTTCCGTTGCTACTTCATCACTGTAATCTTGCTACTGTTGTGAACTGTAATGTAAATATCTGATAGGCAGGATGTATTTTCATTGTTACAAATGGAACATCATTAAAGCATAGGGATTAATCACAAAAACAATATGTAATTATGTATTGTGAAATATTTATTTCTAATTACAAATAAATGAAATTTTGTCTTGAATCGTGGTGTAGCATGGGCAACACTCTTCATAGGACAACAGTAAACTACAATGCCACACTTTGCTACCCCGAGGAGCGGTGTGTTGGTTCCTAAGACCATGGGAAATAGGTGTTTTCCGATGGTCTTAGGCGACCCCTGTGAAAGGGTGGTTCGACCTCCAAAGGGGTTGCAACCCACAGGTTGAGAACCGCTGATCTAGCTGGTCCATTTCCTCCCCAGGGAAGTGGCGACAGGGACCGTGCACCGCCTCCCGTGTTACCAAGGCTTGTCTGTCAGGGTGCAAGTCCCAGCCCAGAGTCCTGCGAGGGATGGACTGTCACGGAGAGGACAGGAGCAGGTCACCAATCCCGGCCACAGAACAGGGCCTGGGACCCGCCCCTCGGGGCTCCCAGTGGACTTGGCCACCTTCGACCCCCACGGCTCCGGTATCTGAATCCCAGATGACGCACCTTCCACAACCAAAGGCAGGCGTGGCCAGCGAGCCCGGGACACTGCCCTCCACGCTGAACCAGCACGCACAGACCCTTTCTTTCCTAGAAACAGGCCCCGGATCAGATGTTCCCGGCGCACCCGTGGCGGACGTGGGCCAGAGGACAAACCCACGGCTGCTCGTTAAAGCAGCCCCAGCGCTCGGCTCGGCAGCTGTGAAAATACAGCGGTTTCAGGCCCGCGCCTCCCACCGCCACCCAAATCGCCGCGGCCCGAGGATTACTGGGGAGGACGCACGCCCTCCCTTGCTCCTCGGCCAACAGCTTTGTTTCTGGAGGGACCAGGGCAAGGAAGCAGGAACTCGCCTCTTGCATTTGGTTCCCCCCCCCCCAAGTGCAGTGGTGAGGGGGTCCCCACCCTGGGAAAGAGGGGCTCCTGCCAGCCCTTCCCACAGTCCCCCGCCTCCAGGAGCGCGGGCAGCTGTGCACATGGGATGGCAGCAGTGATCTGGGGGGCGGGGAGAGGCTCTCTTCATCTCTAGTGATCAGTCACCTCGCTCCGGGCCAGGAGGGATAAATCTGGGGGTCAGGAAGCAGACTGCGTTTGGGGTGTGAACCAGTGCCTCTTCCAGGGGCTCCTGGAGCAGAAGTAAAAGGAGGAGATCCAGACCTAACCCTAACCCAAGCCCTAATCCTAACCCAAGCCCTAATCCTAACCCTAACCCAAACCCTAACCCTAACCCTAACCCTAACCCTAACCCAAGCCCTAGCCCAAACCCTAACCCTAACCCAAA
>PVJN01059649.1:0-11697 GCA_004026805.1 Lasiurus borealis
ACCTTAAATTGTGATTAAACATTTACAAATTAAATGTCTCTCCAGGGAGTGTTGCTCTGTGGGACATTTCTTTCATAGGCATCTGTTGTCATTGAAACATATTTTATTATTCAAATAGAATGTGGTTTCTTAAACCATAATTCTAAAAAAGAAAAACAGGATATGAAAAAGTTTATTAACTTTTTAATATGTATTTTAAGTCACTGAGCTGAGGAATATAACAATATAAATATTTGATGAATTCTTCTGCCATAATTAATAACTTTGAAGGTTTAGCTTAACATGGCTATATAAATGGCTAAAAAACCCTTAATCTTTCTTAAGCAACAAACAATAATGAGAAATTAATTGGAGTAATTGCCATCATATTGACATCTGAACTAAATGAATTAACACAGATAATATATTTAGAACAGTATTAGTAACCTAGTATATGATTTATTAATTTTAGTTATTGTTACTTAAGCTATTTTTATCTTGTATCACTTATTATTTTTATAGAATACATTTTCCTTCATATTGCAAAGCTGAAAGATTTTAGATTTCCTGGAAGATGCATGGAGGAGATAATGTAGGTACAAAATGATTTGTAAATACAAGTTGTATTTAAGTAAAATTAGTACCTTTGGTGAGTAGAGATACAGTGTGGGTAGAGGACAACTTCACTATGGAGTCAGATAAGTCAGGAAATAATCTTGGCCACCTTTAACAAACTACTTTCTACATTAGTTACCTATTCTCTAAAATGGAAAAGTTAACATCAAATTCACATATTATCTGTGATAATTGGATGAAATAACATAAAATACTTTAAGTTTCCAGTAATCCAGCACAAGTAAGAATTATTTCTTTTTTTTTTTGATTATCGAGTATCAATAATATGCCTATGTATTCGTTTCTATTGTTGTCATAACAAATCACACAGACTTGATGGCTTCAGACAAAAGAAACATGATCATGCAGTTCTGAGGTCAGAAGACTGGTATGGTCTCTTGGGCTCAAATCAAGATGTCAGCAGATTGCTTTCCTTTCTGGAGGTTCTAGGAAAGACTCCATTTCCTGTTGCTTTGGGTTGTTGGTGGAATCCTTGCCATCATAGGACTAAGATCCCATTTCCTTGCTGGGTACCACCTGGAGGCTGTCTCCACCTGCATTCCTTGGGTCATGGTCCCCTACCTCTCTCTTCAAAGCCAGAAATGGCAGATTGAGTTCCTTTTATGCTTTGAATCTCTCTCTTTTTTCCATACAATTTCCTCCTCTGCTTTTAATGGTTTGTGATTAGGTTGGGCCTACCTGGATAATGCAACATAATCTCACTAAGTGAAAGTCCGCAACCTTGATCACACCTGCAAAGTCACTTTTGCCATGTGAAGTAACATATTCACAGGTTCCTGGGATTAGGGGCCACCATTCTCTCAAGCCCTATGAGGTCTGATGCTAAGCAATGTGATAGTAACAATGTAATAATACTGTTAATATTTAACAAGCCCTGTGCTAAACATTCTACCTATAAATTTAATAAACCCACCCAGTGAGGAAGGTACTGGTATGAGCCTTATTTAACAACCAAGAAACGGAGGAATGGAAGGACAAAGCACTTGCCCAAAGTCACAAAACCAGTAAATTAGGGTTTGAACCCATGCAATCTGGTCTTGGAAACAGAAACTAATGTCCCCTCTCCATTCATTGTCCGATGAGTGTTGGGGAGACAGGGAAACAGTAATGAAGTTTCACGCGTAAATGCAATGTTGCAACTGTGGTAAGTTCTAGAAAGATGTGCAGGGTGCTAAAGAAAAGCCTGAAGTTGAAAAATTTGGCTTAATGAGAGAAATACTAGAATGTGGCAGTTGCCTGAATTCTTGTGAAGAAAGCATAGGAATTACCCAAATACAGTTAGCTTAAAGGAACATTCCAGTTAGAGGATTTCACATCTGCAAATGGCCTGTGGCAAGAGGGCTGTTATGGGCAGATGAGAGGGAATAAAGTGGGGAGGGAGTATAAGCATAAAATAAGGCTGGAAAAGAAGGTGGGAGCCAGGCCACAAAGGGTGTGAGGCTGTGATAAAGTTTGAGTTTAATTGTAAAAGCTCTGGGAAATATTTTAAGTTTTGAGTGACATGATCAGATTGATGTTCCAAATGGCTTTCACGGGGTGTTAGCCAAAAACCCCATGGAGTCTATTGCAATAGTGCTGAGGCTTGTTGTTAAGAGCTTAGACTAGACTGGTGATGAGGTAAGTAGAAGTATTTCGAAGATATTTTGCAGGTAAATTTTAAGAAGTGGGTGAACTAATTAATGTAGGCGGTCAGATGATGAGATGAGAGATTCAAAGATCCCAGTGTGTGTTTATTTTCTTTTTCCTTTCCCATCCACTTTGGGATTCACTGTAATGTTCTTGGAGTCCTGTGAGACAGTGTTTCTCATTCCTTTTGATCCCTCTTTCTTTCCTGGAGCTCCTGATTCAGGAGGTGTGGCTTGAGACTCTGAAATTTGGAAATTGAGGTGTTTTTTTTTTTTAAATAGATTTTATTTTTTTTAGGGCAGTTTTAGATTTACAGCAAACTGTGTAGAAGGTATAGATTTCCCATATTCTTCCTGCCCTAACAAACACACAGCCTCCCCTGTTGTCAACATCCCCTAGTGGGATGCCAAATTTGTTACGACTGATGAACTTAACATTAATATTTGCAATGGGCAGTACAAATAAATATAAGATTAAAAGAAAAGTAACACAACAGCCGACTGGTTTGTAAGACTTACAAGTGTTACTCCTCAAATATCCAACTAGCTGAAGAACTTGGATAATTTCAATTATGTTATTGGATTGAGTGTCTTGTGTCCTTTTTTTCTCTCATACTATTATTATTATTATTATTATTATTATTATTATTATTATTTTGTTGTTGATATTATTACCGATATACCCCATTTTCTCACCCCACCCTTTACATTATGGCCTGTGCCCATAGGCTATGTATGTATGCATATATGTTCTTTGGCTAATCTCTTTCTATTTCCCCCACCCCCTCCCTTCTGAGGTCTGTTAGTTCCATGTATTTATGCCTCTTCTCCTATTTTATCAGTCATTAGATTTTATTTTGTTCATTAGATTCCACATATAAGTGAGATCAGAGGGTGTTTGTCTTTCTCTGACTGGCTTGTTTCACTTAGCACAATACTCTCCAGGTCCCTTCATGCTGTCTCAAAGGTTAAGAGTTTCTTCTTCTTGACAGCTGCATAGTATTCCACAGTGCAAATGTGCCAGAGCTTTTTTTTTTTCCCCCCATGGGCACTTGTCTATTTCTAGTTCTTGGCTATTATAAATAATGCTGCTATAAAAATAGGGGTGCAAATATTATTTAAGATTGGTGTTCCAGGATTCTTAGGATATATTCTCAGAATTGGGATTGCTATGTCAAATGGCAGTTCCATTTTTAATTTTTTGAAGAAACTTCATACTGTTTTCCACAGAGGCTGCATGAGTCTCTATTTGCACCAGCAGTGCATGAAGATTCCCTTTTCTCCACATCCTTGTTAGCACTTGTTGCTTGTTGATTTATTGATGGTAGCCATTCTGGCATGTGTGAGGTGATACCTCATTTCGTTTTAATTTCCATCTCTCTGATGATTAGTTACACTAAGCATTTTTTCATGTGTTTGCTGGCCACTTGTATGTACTCTTTGGTGAAGTGTCTATTCAGGTCCTTTGTCCATATTTTAATTGGATTGTTTGTCTTCTTGGTGTTGAGTTGCATAAGTTCTTTATATATTTTGGAAATTAACCCTTTATCTGATCTATCATTGGAGAATATGTTCTATACAGTGGGTCCCCTTTTTGTCTTGTTGATGGTTACTTTTGCTGTGCAGAAACTTTTTAGTTCGATGTAGTCCCATTTGTTTATTATTTCCTTTGTTTTCCTTGTCCCAGGAGATATATTGGCAAAAATATTGCTATGCAAGATATCTTAGATTTTACTGCCTATCTTTTCGTCTATGATTCTTATGGTTTTATAGCTTACGTTTAAGACTTTGATTCATTTTGAATTTATTCTTTTGCTTAATGTCAGTTGGTGGTCTGGTTTTATTTTTATATTTATGCATGTCTTGTGTCTTTTAAGCTAGATTTATCACTAGACCTGTTGTAAACAAAAGCACATGGAAAACTGAGAATTTAGACCTTTCAGAAAAAATAATAGAAAAAATACTTTCTTTCAAATCTCTAATAGTATTAGGGACTTTAGTTTTATTTTATTTTTCACAAA
Source organism: Lasiurus borealis (assembly GCA_004026805.1). Lineage (NCBI taxonomy): Eukaryota > Metazoa > Chordata > Mammalia > Chiroptera > Vespertilionidae > Lasiurus > Lasiurus borealis. The sequence goes on from PVJN01059649.1 coordinate 4,262, forward strand.
TGTAACATGTTTTTGCATCTTAAGAACTGTATAACTATTAAAATCATCCAATATCTCCTGAATTTTCAATCACATGCTTTGAATTTTCAAGCTATTTTCTGTCTCTCCATTTATTGCACTTTGGAGAAAACATGAAATTCATGAACACAAAGTAATGCTTTCACATACCCACTTGTTTATTGAGTAACTTGTTCTTGTATTGGTAACATATTGAACTAATGTGACTTAAACACACTTACACAGGTTAGTAAATTTGGAGGTCTTGAATAGATCTGATCCCTGGGATATTTTTACAAATGTCTAAGAAAATAGGAAAAATATATTACTGAGAGAAAAGGATGCTACTATCATGTATTTAATTACAATTTGTTAAAATAATCTTTCCCAGATTAATTACTGAGTGAATAAATTTTAAAATATCACACAAGTAATATGTTAGAGTGAACCCATGTAATTAAAATGTGGTTTACCAATTCCATTCCTCACAATATAAATTATTGACATTGTGATTGCTTTAGTGCAGCTGTGTTAATCTCTCATGTTTAATGTCTGCCCACAGGGATAGATTTGCTTATACCATTAATGAACCAAGAGATGGATTTTGACACTTTACTGACAGGACTGATCTGATTTGTAAAACGCTAATGTGTTTATGTGAATTCAGGGTTTATTTTTCTCCTCTGTATAATAATCCAATAGCTAAATGAATAAGCCCCTTTGGGGCTTGATACCCATACAGAATAGCAAAGTTGATATTCTGATCACAGGCTGAGGTTAAATTGGAATGGGTAAAATTATGTACATGCGTAAAAAATTAGTGGGTGGGGACATGTAAATGGAAATAATCTGGAAGAGTTGAATATGTAAATTGAAATCGGAAACATGTAAAGCAAGTTTGGGGAAAGGGTGTCAGCAACATACTGCATTTGCACAGGTGAGATCCTGACAGAGGCCAGGGTAAGCTCATCTCATGAATATCCTATACATGTTACATTCATTGGGTCACATTGCATGAATGCACTTAATTTACAAGCAATCAAATACTTATAATGGCCAAAACAAATGAACAAATGAAGTAAAAACAAAAGGAAAAATAGCCATTTACCTTGTGCAGGTGATCACAGATAAAATTTCTTTATGGCAGGAGTGGCCTTTCCCTCAGAGGGTGTGAAGTCTTGTCCTTGTTGTAGTGTAAGCATCTTGCCAAGCTTACGGGACTTCAGTATTTAAACACTACTGTTTTAAGGGTACAATGTGTCCTCTTAAACAAAAGCCAACCATTTCAGAGATTTCAGAGAGATTGTGCAAATGCTGGAATTAAAAACAGCACTAATGCATTTCTCGTGTGTGTGTGTGTGTGTGTGTGTGTGTGTGTGTGTGTGTGTGTTCTATTCTTAAGAGATTTTCAAGGTTACTATTGATGATATTTTTCTGCCACGTGGTTTTACATCAGCACCTAACCTGGGAGTAAGCTGTGACTCCTCTGTATTATAATTAAGAAGAAATATAATTGACCAGGAGTAGGTATCTAGTTAAGGCAGATACTAGACACTGCTGGATACTGCGGGCCTCGGCAATGGATGCATCAAGGCAGCAGATAGCTGTTGGAAGGAGAAGTTTGGCAGGTGCAAACGTTAAACAGGTTTCAGAGGTAAACAATGACAAGTTCCTGGGATTCAGGCTTGAAACAGATTCCAGAGATTGAGAGATGAGCCAACACCAGGAGGAGAAACAAGAAAGAAGGGCTAACAAGTGGTATTACAATCTGATGCTGGTATAAAAGTACCTGATTTCTGATCAATTGGATCAATTTAGGTTTATGTGCCAATTATGTTTATCAAAATATATCAGCAATTTTTTTTTTTGGCTACAAAGACCTAAATCTTTTATTCCATAGTTTTATTTTTTTTATACGGTTTGTCTTGATTCTTTATGTTCCTTAACTATGTGACTATATTGGTAGAATAAAAAATATTTAAAAAATCATCTTATGTAGTACAGCTTTTTGAAAGACCTTAAGAGGAGAAAGAAAAATTACTCAGAGATAAAGAAAAAATACAGCCTAAGCAAAATAGCAAAATTAAGTTTTCCTTCTCTGAATCTGGTATGGGTATATAAGAGTTTCCTTAAAGGAAATTTATTGTTGCAGATTGTTTACCTTAGGAAGTAGAGTCTAAGATGGAAAGGAGCATGCAGGATTTTTTTTAGGACATGATCTTGGGATTAAACCCAATGGAAGGTGGAGGGAAGAAAAGGAAGCAGGGTTAGGCCTTGGAAGAATTTGGACGGAGATGCTGTCATAAGAACTTAGCTCTGAAGTTGGGACAGCCCCTTCAGAGTAATTTCTTTCTTATTTTTTTTATTGATATCAGAGAGGAAGGGAGAGGGAGATAGAGATAGAAACATCAATGATGAGAGAGAATCATTGATTGGCTGCCTCCTGCACACCCTACACTGGGGATGGAGCTCACAACCTGGGCATGTGCCCTGACCCAGAATGGTACAGTGACCTTCTGATTCATAGGTTGATGCTCAACCACTGAGCCACTCAGCTGAACCAGAGTCATTTCTGGATTTGCAGTGTGCTAAATCAGTGACCCTTATATGCTGCACTATTCCTCAAAGAATAGATGTGTTTCAGAATCAAGGGGCAGTGTTGGGCTTTAGTGTCTCCATGTCAACCAGTTTTTGGGTAGACACTAACTGAAGAAGGGGAATCTCCTTCACTGGGGCCATACACAGGAGGGGAAGTAAGTCCTGCAGTCCTGGAGGAGGAGGTCTGGGCAGTGCAGTTTCACAACTGCTCCTCTTGCTCTTGGATCCACTTGTCTCATAAAAATTCTGAGAGCATCTCCTTCAGGACTCCAGCGGGCCTCGTTTGGTGGCGGCGGCGGGGGAACTTGTCAAAGAAAGGTTAATGGTGGAAAGGAACCTCTGTTGCTGTAGCTGGGCTAGAGGTAAAATTCATTTATAACTCATTTTAGACCCATTACCCTTGGTTAGTTCCTCTGCTGGTTGATGAGCCTTTTTATTGTGGGTGACTCAGCCCTTCATCCCCTAGGGGAGCCAGACCCTGTTTACCATACCTTTCTTAGGCTGTGACTGTGGCAGTTGTAGATTTATCATCAAAACTAGGTGAGGGAGTACTAAGATGCCAATAATGCCAAACACAAATATAAACAGCTCCTCTACCTCTTCCTGACCGCTAGAGCCATGAATTACCCTTCCTCCCTCCCTTCCTTTGTTCCTTTTTCCTGCCTCTGAGCACAAAGTACCCAAAGTCCTAGCATATGTCCAGTAGGATATTTGCTATATCTGCTGGTGGAAGGTTCTCTTTAAAGCTGCAGAGGCCAGAGTTTTGATAATGGAAAGGACACATTTCCCCTGTGAGTCCTGGTGGGGATGGTAAAGGGGGCCCTTATTAATTCTATGCCTTGATTCCAAAACACATCCATTCTTTGGGGAATAGTGCAGCATATAAGGATCACTGATTTGGCACACTGCAAGACTGCGTCTCATGCATGTAGGATGTTGTCTCTCATCCGAGGCCTCAGTAGCACCTTTACCACTTCATTCTGTATGAGAGAGAATCATTGATTGGCTGCCTCCTGCGCACCCTTACTTTCATTCAAGGTAGTGAAGTAAGTAAGGACCATTGGATTTCATGGCCTTGATCTTATTTTCTATGGTTTAAAGTGAGTTTCTTGGTCTAGTGTGAGAATGTGTGGGGTGTCCTGTCAGTGGATCAAATGCTCTGTAAACACTTAGGTAGTGGTGCTTATTGCAGATCTATCTGGAATGTGTGGTGATTTTTTTCCCCAATATTACTTGCTGTGACTTTTCTGGTAAAAAGATTCCTGTGTGGTCATCTGACCACCAAGTGGAATTGGTCTCCAAGAGATAGTGTGATATCAGGGCTCATTATTGATCTTTGTTGCCTTTAGCAGTGGCAGTAGCTAGATGATCCTTGTTGAGTGATATTTTATGCTTTTTGGTTTCTGTATGCCTCCCTTCCTGCCATCATAGCAGAGTGCTTATCTTAAGCATACAGGAATTCTTTTTAAAAAGAGTTAATGGCTTAAAATTCTATTAATTATATCAGGATATAACATTGACCTTTTGAAACACTTTCCTGCCTTGAAATTTCCTGCTAAGTCATTATAGACAGTGCTTCTGTGAACCATCCCAGGGACACTAGCCTGTTTTGGTCATATTGCCTGTGCATATACCATTTCCATTTTTTAAACAAAGAATTTGAATGTGTATGCATCTTACTTTGAAGAAAAGAGTAAAAATCAGATACTAATTTAAAGTCAAATTTATCCTCAGCTTGATAATGTTAAAATGTTTAGAGTTTTTTTTTATATTACTGGAAATAGATGTCAGTGTGATACAAAGTTTGTGGACACTGCTCTGTATACACATAAAACCAGTGGAGGAATGCTAGGAAGAGCTCCCAGGAGCAAACAATTTAAATAAAATTTGCCACTGTTTATTAAAAACTATTGATGGATACAATTTCCAGTGCAAATAATATGCCATATTTGTCTTAAAAATTTCAATCTATGCTTGCTCCACAATAGAATTAGAATTTAAAACACAGTGCCTGCCAATTCAAGGAAGTTAAATTGTCAGTAGAATTTCTGCTCCCAACTTCTTATAGTACTTCAAAAAAAATGAATTGTCAATTGTAAGCTTCAGAAATGTCCTTGAAAATGTCTGGGCCAAGAAATATTGCTCTAATTGCTCTGTTGAAAGAGTGCAAACATTACAGGTGATATGGATGGATATTGAATCACTTTGATTTAAAGCAAAATACAATAGAAATTTGATGAAATAAACTTATGAACCCAAACTAATAAAAATTCTCAATAAGCTTTTTTTTGCCACATTCAAATTTCATGAGGCAAAGAGTAAGAAATAGTTAATATCCAAGATTTATCTCCCTCCTAAACAGCTTCTTTCAGGGATGCAGGAGCTCTGCGTAGAGTCAGTCCAATGTTAGTTAGCACATCCCATCTCTTCAATCTCTGTGCAAAGGTATTGGATGTTTCAAATAACAACTTGGAGGTACTGTAGGACCTAAAATGATCAAACGAAGACTCAGTAATGTTCAGGAAACTCTTCCTAGTTAGAAAAGAAAAGTTGTTTGTGTGTTTTTATTTTATTTTAAAATACACTTTGAATAGTGAAGAGTTGAGAGACTATGTTTTCCAAATTAACTCGCTGTCAATCAGACAATCCATTTCTCAAACATTCTACTTATTTATGGTCTTACTGTGTTTGAATAAATCCATACTCACTTGGGAGCATTCACATCCTCAGAAGTTTAGGCAAATATTTCTGAAAACTAAAATGTCACAGTATTTGGGCCATTCTGACTTTACTTCTCCAGGATTCACTCTTCTCCTCTTTGTTGCTGGGAGGTCTTTTAAAATTCTGTTTCTACCTGGTTGCAAAATATTTTTAGAATGCATAATAAAAAAACAAAGATATAAGGATGTCTGTGGCTCTAGGTAGAGAGGTCATATCAGATAGCAGAGAGTCAGTGACCATCTTTCTGGGCCAGTCTAATTTCCACTCTTCTCACCCTGAACTTTTATAGGCTGGCTCTCTCTCACCCTGAACTTTTATAGGCTGGCTCTTTGGCCAGGTGATCCTCGCCACAGAGCACAGCCCCTCTTCTAGAAGTGAGTGACTCCCTCAGGCTAGTTTGTTTTATGTACATCCTGGTCTCCTCCCCTCTCTGCGCCATTGGATTTTAATTACTAATATGTACATCAAATTGAATTTTTATTTCTAGTAAAATAATTATTTTAGATAGCCTCCTTCTCTCCCATTCCTTGAAAAGAAATAAACAGTCCTTGATTCTACAGTTCTAACAATCTTAAACCCAAAGCTCGAAGAAAAGTAAGTGATTTACCAAAGAGTATTGAGCTATTTTAGAAGCAGAACTAAAGTTAAAACCTTGGTCTTCTGTCTTTTATGCTAGTGCCCCTTTCTACATGTGTCATTTTTTGCTCCAACTGGGATTGGAATGATTGTAATTGCTTATATATCTTGCATACCTGTCTATTAGAACTATAAACCTGAATGTATCTTTCCTGCAACATTTTATCATATAATGAAAGGAGATAATGTAATTTCCTGTCCTGTACATCATGAAAAATATTCCTCCTGTATCTTGTTTTATTAATGTTTGACATATTGTTATTTTCAGAGTGTAAAAATTTTGCCATCTGTAATTTGATACAAATTCTGTCTATTTCTTTTTTCCTGTTAGGAGATGCTGTCATAAAGCAATTGGTTACATTGCATGGGAGAGTAACAATTTATAAGAATATCATTTGGACTCTGGGAGGTGTGGGTCAGTTGGTTGTGCACCATGAGGTTTGATTCCTGGTCAGGGCACATACCCAGGTTGTGGGTTTAATTTCACGTTGGGGTGTAGGTAGGGTATGTACAGGAGGCAATCCACCAATGTTTCTCTCTCACATCAATGTTTTTCTTTCTCTTTATTCCTCTCCATTTCTCTCTAAAAATCAATAAAAATATTTTTTAAAAATATTACTTTCCAATTAATTTAATGTTGGTGTTTTTTTCTTTTCAGTGGAAAAAGTTGTGCGATTTTTGTGTTGACACTGGTAGCTTGGTTTTCCTTTTGTGGCTGGGTTTATTTTAGTCATCAGGTAATGACTAAACAAAACTAGCAGATAACCAAAACCTAGCAGGTAAATTGGAAACCAAAATCTAGTAGATAAATAGAAGACCATGTTCACTCTGAATAAACAAATACCTTTAAATATTTTCCAACTTTTTATAAAGTTTTGAAGCCACAGAAAAGTTGAAATAGTACAATAAGGATACATATACACTTTACCTATATTCACTAATTGCTAAATTGTTCTTCCATTTATTTCTTCTCTACACACACACACACACACACACACACACACACAATGTGCACATACACAAACATGTGTATTAGGGGTCTGTACTACTTGAAAGTAAGTTACAAATATCAAGACATTTTACCCCAAAGTATTATTGCTTCTATGTACTTTTAGTGAACAGAGCAAGGAATTGTGTATGTGTGCATAGTTTCTCCTCTTCTTCTGTATTGAAAATTATGAACTTCCTGAAGTGATGTAATGGGAAATACATAATATTTTGCCAAGACATTTTAACCATAATCTTATCCAGGGGAAATAATAACAAATTCAGTTTGAGGAAAATCCCACAAGGCAATTGGTCCAGACTCACAAACTGTTAATATTTGAAAGACAAAAGGAAAACAAGGGGAGGGAATGGGCTACATTTTATATCAAATGGATTAAAAAACATGATAAGAAACTTCAATGTGTGATTCCTAACATAAATAATATTTGGGAACAAATGGAGACATTTAAATTTAAACTGTACTATACATAATATTA
>PVJN01059650.1:0-11785 GCA_004026805.1 Lasiurus borealis
CTCCCCCCAAACCCCTCCCAGGGCGCCCTCATCCCAGCTCCTACGCCCCAAGTACCCAGAGCGCAGGCCTGGCGGAGGGGAAAGTTGGCAAGTGCGCGGCGCCCGCGGGGGAAAGCGTTAATGGGCGGCCGGGTGGGAGCAGCTCGCTCGCTCGCTCGCCCACGTCACACCGGTGCGGGCTCGGCTGACGACCGCGGCGCCTGGGGACGCTGGCGCGCTCTGCTCGCCAGGTGCTCCGCCTGGAAATGTCTCCATTAGTTGTCGCCTGCTCCCCGCCGGAGCGCGCGCGCCGAACGGCGGCGCAGAGCCCTGGCGGGCCGCCGGTAGTGGCCCGGCGCCACCGCAGGTAGGCGAGGTCCCGCGCCCGCGCCCGCCCCCGCCCGGGGCTCCGAGACCCCTCCCCCCTAACGGGAGGCGGAGGCTCCGCGCGGTCGCCGAGGGGCGCGGGCGGCGGCGACGGTGGCGAACTCCCGGTGCATCCCGGGCTGCGCGCTGCTCCCCGCGGGCCCAGCGCCTGAGCGGCGCGGGCGGGCGCGTCCCCAGCGCAGGTAGGGAATGGGCTCGGCCGCACAAACTTTGTGAGAATCGCTTCTGCGCTGGAGGGCACAAAGTTTGCTGCCTACCGGTGGGGGTCTCTGGAGGCCGCCGCGTTCGCTGCAAGTTGTAAAAACGGGGTGCCGGGGGACGGCGCGGGGCGCGGGGGCCGGCGCGGGCCAGCGGGGCCTGCGCTTGGACACCCGGACTGCGCGCCTTCCTGCCTCCGGCGGCGCCCAGCGGGGGCGCGGAGGGGGCGCGGCAAGAGAGCCGGAGGGAGCCGCCTGGCACGGGGGGCGTTTCGGGGAGGAGAATTCAGTGTGTGCGCCTGCAGCTCGCTCGGCTGGCTTTGTGGGAGACCCCACAGGACTAGCTGGGAAGTGACCTGCCAACCTCGAGGTTCGCGAGTGTGGCGCCATCCGCATCCAGAACGCCTCTTAGCCCCTCACACCGCCCGGCTGTCCAGGAGCAGGGGGCGGGCGCAGGCGCCCTAAGCCTAGGCCCTGAGCCTCAGAAAAGAAGGCCCTTGCCTAGCGCTGCGTGCTCCCGTCTCCGCCCTCTCCTCGGGTCAACTTTGCTGGACTAGAGTCCTCCGCTGCTACCCGTGCGGGCGGGACCGGGTGGCTTCTGGACGACGACTCAGGATCCCAGAGTGTCTGGGCTCACCTGGTGGCGGGGGCGAAAGTCCCACCCGGAGCCGGAGCCGGAGACGGTCAGGGCGGGGCCTGTCTCCCCAGAGGCCCTCCAAGGCTCTGACAGCAGGCAACAACCCAGGGCGAGAGCGACCAGCAGGCCTGTAACGTTTGGGACTACTCGGCCTCAGGTCCCCTCATCTTCCTGCTCTTTGGGAAAAACAGCAGGCCAGTGGGGGCACCTCCCCAGGCCTAGCTGCTGTCCCGACCCTGTGGTTCTGCGGGTTTCCAGTGGGTTCTGCTCGGGGTGTATTTAGAACCAGGGGTCGCAGGAGGGACCTGGGCTCAGCACTCCCGGTCTAGGCAGGTGCATTTAGTTGATACCTGCGATGCTGAGGCTCCTGTTCTGTCTGCTCTTGGAGGGAAACCCAGGTGCCTCATCTCAAACTGTGGCCTTTGAGCGAAGGGCACTTGATAGTTATTCCGGTATTATCTAAGGGACAAACATGGCCGAGGAAGTACACCCGCTTAAGCAAGCAGACCCCAGGCAGGACACGGGTTGTTCGCGGGGGAGCCCACTGACCCTGCTTCCAGAATTGGTTTGTGGGGTCTGGGGGAGCAGCCAACACCACCAAGTTTCCCCAAACGGGGTGGCTGGGCCTGAGCAGGGCAGGAAGTGAGGATCGGTGTTCAGAGGCCTGGGAAAGTGGAGCGGGTGAGCGGGGGTTTTAGGATCAGGGAGATGGTCTCCAGCCCTTGAGAGGCCAGAGGGGCTGGGAGCGTCTGTCTTACACGCTGGTCCTGGGAAGGAAAACAGTGCAGTGACAGTCAAAGAAGGCCCCCAGCGCCTCTGACGGAGGGTTTGTGCCTGCCTGGCTTTCAGAGTGAGCACGCAGCTCCGAAGACAAATGGTCGGTGTTCAGGGGCGCTGTTTTCAGCGAGCGGCGGCCGAGTCTGGGGGAAGGAACGGTGGATGTCGGGTCTGGATATGCGGCAGGCACTGGCGGTGGGGACGGCTTGGTGGCTGACTCCTCAGCCCTCTGAGTGTTCACAGTCGGCCTGGGAATAGGTGAGGAGGGAATGCTGAATGCCACCTTTGCATCGGGTCGTGATTCCTGCTCCCTGAACCCTCATCCACCCTTGCCTGGTGCCCCTTCCCACCACCGGGCCTCATTGCCAGGAGAGAGCGAGCGCGTTGTTTGTAAACAATAAATGATGGCAAGTAAGAGGAGTTCCAGCGAAAGCCTGAGCAGAAGCCGGAAAACTGGAAGGAGTTGGGAGGAGGGATGATGGGGGAAGGGAGGAGTGGAGGAGGAAGACGGAGAGAGATTGAGAGATTTATTTCTGCCAAGAAGCCCCGGTGGCTAGTTTCTTATTATTTACAGGAAGGTGATATTAGCAATTCAGGTGAGAAAGAAAGAAACACGGCTGCCACGAAATCAATACAGAATTCAAAAAACAATTATTAATGTCATTTGACTCGTGTTCTTTATATATCTCTTCCGGCTACAGACGTTAAACTGTCTGAATAATTTGCATGGAGCAGCTATTCATTATTGCCAATGTTTTTCCTTTTCAAGCAGCTCGGACGCGGCCGGCTGCAATCCCACGCGATCGGAGAACTCGTATTTTCATCTGTAAATTAAAGCAATTACGCAGCAGATATTATATGATGCGTACTGTGGTCTCCAGATAGTCATCAATCACCTTCAACCGAGCTGTCAGAGCAGGCAGATTTCGTTTCTGGAAGCCAGGCTTGCAGCTGGGGAGAGAGTGAGAACGTCATCATTAATTAGAGGGTGACCCTGGGGCAATTCACAGGTCTGAACCCAGGAATCTTTCCCAGCAAGTCTGCACAGCGCAGCCGCGCGCGCTCCCTCCGGCCGAGTGCGGGCGGCCGAGTGCGGGCGGCCGAGCCGCTCGGGAGCGCTGGGGGCCAGCCTGGCCCCGGAGGGCGCAGCACACCAGGCGGGGAGCGAGTTCGGGGTGGCCCGAAGCCGCCCCCTGGCCGCCTGCTTGCTGGCCTCCGCTTTGCAAGGTCCGGGGAGGCAGAACTGGCGGTGGAAATCCTGGGGTGGGCACTCGGCCCTTCCCCAGACCTGTCCCTGTGCTCCAGGCACCGAGCTAAGCCTAGCGCGCTGGGAAGGGCGCCTCTGCCTAACGCCGAGCGCCACCTCCATCGCGCCTCCCCCCGCCCCCCCAGGTCCCCGGAGGAGCGAGGGCAACGGGAGGACCCCAAAGCAGTCTCTGAGCCTACTCTCCGAGCGCGCAGGACTTTGGACAGTCCCGGGTTTAGCCGGGAGGGGCTGGGGGAGGCTCAGAGACTGCGACCCGCTGGGGGAGTGGGGGAAGGGAAAGGCGGGCCAGGCACCCAGCCAGAACTGTTAGGAGCAGGGGGCTGAAGTGGGGGGCGGAGGGGAGTTCCCTAGGACACAGCGGCCCAGATTGGCAAGCCCGAAGTTCTCGGGCCCCCGCCCTGGAGTGGCGGACTCTGGGGAAGGCCCCAGGCTCCACACACCAGAGGTCATTTTGACCTCCAGATGCGGACCCTCCTGCAGTCACATCTGATTCTGGAACTCCATCCCCGAGTGGGGTTCGAGTAGCCGACTCCCGGTTCACAATAGTCGGGCCGCGTCTCCGCTGCACGCCCGGCCAGGCCCGCGGAGCTGCCGGCCCTTCCACCCGGAGGGGCGCGCAGAGCCGCGCGGCCAGGCGCCCGCGCGCGGGGCTCATTTTAGCCGCTGCTGACATCCTCAGGAAGACTCACTCGTGTGTCCCTCATACGTCTCATTTGTAATTGAGACTAATGGTTACAGTGGTGCGGGGAGGAGCAGCTGCTCATTAATTAATTTCTAATTAAAAGCGCCTCCCGTCCGCGGTGACTAAGGAGAAACGCGGCGCGGAGGAAATTCATTCGCTAAAGTGCGTTGGCCCCTCCGCGCGCCCCGCCCGGCCGGCCGCGGCCCAGTGACCCGCGGGGTCTGCGGCCAGGCCGGGCTGCGGCGGGGCTGACGTCAGAGCCTCCGCCGCTTAAAGCCGCGCTCATCTCACTTGACGGGTTCGCCAGACTGGCGGTGTGGTGTGTTTTTTTCCCCCCTTCCTTTTTGCAAAATATGTATTTGTGTCACCGCTGCGAGGCCGCGCGGTCCCAAAGTCCCCTCGAGGCTCTGGATTGCGAAGCTAAAAGGATCGAGGCTGCCGCCGCGGCGCACGCTCCCGCCGGGTTAGAAAAGTTGGCTGAGCGCGTGGATGAACTAACCGGCTCTCCTGCTTCGCCCCCAGCGCCTAGGAGCCCGCGGCCGGGGAGCCGTGGCCGCACCGCGCCGGTCCCCGCGCAGGACCCCGCCGGCCCACCTGCCGGCCCCGGGCCGCGCTCGCCATGTCCTACCCGCAGTTTGGTTACCCCTACTCCTCGGCACCCCAGGTAAGGAGGCCCCGCGAGGCTGGAAACACCCACTGGCTGGCAGTCCAGCGATCCAGTGTCGCTTCCCAGTGAGCAGGGCCTGTGCCACGTGCCCTTAGCGCCCAGCCCGGGGAGGGCAGGGGTACAGAGACATGCCAACGGGCGGGGACCCCAGTTCCCGCTTAATCTGACCTTCACCCCCTGCCCATCCCCTCTCCCCCGGTTCTGAGCCTGTACCTTAGGGCACCCAAGGCACCCAGTAGAGAAGTGGCACACGAGGGCGCGCGCGGCCTTGGAAGCCCCTCAGGGAGAATATGAGCACCCGTGGGCAGGGTTGGCTGGGACCCACGTGGCCGGACGGGGACTGGGGTGCACAGGCTCCTCGCGGGAAGGGGCGCGCGCGGTCTGGCGCGGACCCTATAGAACCAGAGGACATGGGCAAGGCCTTCTGCGCCGACGGGGCGGATGGAGGCCCAGGGCCCCAGCCTGGCGCCTGGTGGCCCACCCTTCCTTGCGGCCCCTCTCTCCCCCAGTTCCTGATGACCCCCAACTCCCTGAGCACGTGTTGCGAATCAGGTGGCCGCACGCTGGCCGACTCCGGGCCTGCCGCCTCGGCCCAGGCACCGGTGTACTGCCCGGTCTATGAGAGCCGGCTGCTGGCCACCGCGCGCCACGAGCTCAACTCGGCCGCCGCGCTGGGCGTCTATGGGGGCCCCTACGGCGGCTCGCAGGGCTATGGCAACTACGTGACCTACGGATCCGAGGCCTCCGCCTTCTACTCGCTGGTAAGGGCGGGGAGGGTGTATCTCCAGCCTTCCCCGCCACGTCACGCCCCTACCCCGCGATTTGATTTGCCAACTTCACTTTCCCAACTCGGGAGGAAGGGGCGGGAGGCCCGAGGCCCCGGGCTGCAATGGGTGGGAGAAGCGCCTCCGAGCCTGGTCCCTGGGAACATCACCAGCTCCGCCCCCACTTCACCCCGCTTGGGGCGACCTGGCAGGTGGGCCGCTGTGTGTAAGGCGCTGACGGTTCACGGATCACTATTAAGTTCTGATGCGATGTCTGGGTCTGTGGGAGCGGTCTCTCCCCTCCTCCTCCCGCTGTTCTCCTCTCCACAGCTCCCCCGCGCCCTCACCCCTCCTGGTGTCCCTCCACTCCTTTCCTCCTCCAAGCCACCCCACACCCCCTCACAATACACACACTCACGCCTCCCTTCCCCTCCTTCCCTGGCCCCTGGGCTCCTCTCCATTTCTCCCCTCCTTTCCTCCCTCTTTATTTCCCGCCCCTCCCTCACCTCCTCTTTCCTGCTGTCCCCACCCTCCTCCCACCTCCTCCCTGCAGTCTCCCCCTCCTGTCTCCGGTTCCTCTGCACCTATGCCCTAGTCCCTCCAACAACCTCCCCTCCCCCTCCCCACCCAGCAGTCTTCTCATCGCTGCCTAGACCCTAGGGACAGTCTGGGGAAGGGAGCGAAGCTTGCAGGAGCCAGGGGCCTAGGGGAGGAGCTCGAAATGGGTGGCGCCCGGGAAGGAAGCTGCGACCCTAGGCTGCCCGGCTCCCACAGAACAGCTTCGACTCCAAGGACGCGCCAGGATCTGCGCATGCGGGCCTCGCGCCCGCCGCCGCCGCGGCCGCCGCCGCCTACTACCCCTACGAGCCGGCGCTGGGCCAGTACGCTTACGACAGGTGAGGGGCTGACCCTCTTCACCCTACCCGGGCCCTGGCGCTCCAATCAGCCATCACCCCCACCCCCACCCCCACTCCAAGCATCGCAGGGCCTCTCTGAAAGGCGGGGAGGCCAGACCAGCAGCATTCCTCTCTAGGGTCTTACTAAGCTGACCAGGCCTTGGTCCCAGCCCGCCACCTGGCGAGCCCCAGCCCGTCTGGCCAGAGTTGAAAGAGTCTCCAGGCTCCCGCCTGCCACCCCGCTCCTCCCCATGCTATCTAGATGCCCAAAGTCCTCGCTGCGCTGTCGTTTGGGGCAAGTCTCATCCCCAAACTGCCCAGGCTTGGGATGCCTCCCTCTGCTCCCAAAAGAGCAACCCAACCCCCACCCCTATGCAGGAACCTGAGGGGCAAGTCCTCTCCTACCGGCGGACAACACGCCCATCTTTCCAGGGGAGACAATTACCTGTGCAGAAGGGTCACCCAGGTGCATTCCCCCCAGGGGCGCTGAAGACCAGTTCTGGTGCTGCCCGGGGGCGTTACATAGTCTGGTTCGAAGATATATATGAGTAGAGACAGACACCTGTCTAGGCCTTGTACTTGTCCCCACTCGCCACCTCCCTGGCTCAGGAAGGAGCCCGGGCTCCATGTGAGTGTAAACAAATAAAAAACATCCTCTTTGCACTTTGGCCCAAAACAGCAGCCCCCGCGGGCAGCGGTGCAGGTCAGGACATGGGTGCAACCCAGGTCTTACCACCATAAACACACACCCTCCACTGGGACCCAAAGCCTCCTGACGCCCCCACTGCGCCCCTTGCTTCCAGGTACGGCACCATGGACAGCGGCACCCGGCGCAAGAACGCCACGCGGGAGACCACCAGCACGCTCAAGGCCTGGCTCCAGGAGCACCGCAAGAACCCCTACCCCACCAAGGGCGAGAAGATCATGCTGGCCATCATCACCAAGATGACCCTCACGCAGGTCTCCACCTGGTTCGCCAACGCGCGCCGGCGCCTCAAGAAGGAGAACAAGATGACGTGGCCCCCCAGGAACAAGTGCGCGGATGAGAAACGGCCCTATGGGGAGGGCGAGGAGGAAGAGGGGGGAGAAGACGACCCCCGGGAGGAGCCCCTCAAGAGCACTAAGAGTGAAGGTGGGTAGAAGCTGGGGATGCTGGGGCTGGGGTTCAAGGCCAGGGCTCTCTGGGCCTTCTCTGTGGGTTCTAGGACAGCTAAAGGCATGGAACCCCTGGAGAGGTGGAGTGGAGGAGTGTGGGGGCAGGGGGGAGGGGTGTGACCTGGGCAGCAAATGAATGAACTGACCCAAGCAGGGCCCAATGTGTGTGGGGGGAGGGAAGATGGGGGCTCTGGTGGTGAGCCAGAAGCATGTTTGAAAAAATCCATCATTGCGTTTAAAACATTAGACACCCCTCCACTGCTGAGGCTGAAATACGGTCACAGCTGTTGCCTGTTGGGGTCCTGGGCGCCTCTGGAGGAGGAGAGAAGTCTGAAATCAGGCCTAGCTGCTTTTCCTACCTCCAGGGCCAGGCCCCACAACCACAGGCCCAGAGTTAGGGAGGAGAAGGAGGGGGAGGGGAGCCTCATTAACCCACCTTCCTCTCTCCCTCCACTGACGACTCTTCCTTTCCTGGGCAGAGCCCCTTGGCAAAGAGGAGAAGGATCTTGAGCTCAGCGACTTGGAGGACTTCGACCCGCTGGAGGCGGAGCCCCAGGAGTGCGAGTTGAAACCGCCCTTCCCGCCCCTGGAAGGTGGCCTGGAGCGCATCCCCAGCACGCCTGACCGCCCCAGTGCCCCCAGAAAAGAGGCCTCGGGCACCCAGCGGATGCCCCTCGCCACCGATGGCGGGTCCGCCCTGGACCAGGCCCTGGAGAGGGCCCGGAGCTGCCTCCAGAGTGTGGTGGCGGGGCCAGAACAGCAACCGGGTGCCAGCAGCGGGCCGCAGGCCTTTGAGGCCAAGCTGGGTTTTGTGCCGGCCGGCGCCACGGCGGGCCTGGAGGTCAAACCGCGCATCTGGTCCCTGGCGCACACGGCTACTGCAGCCGCCGCCACCACCAACCTGAGTCAGACTGAGTTTCCCTCGTGCATGCTCAAGCGCCAAGGGCCCGCCGCCCC
Organism: Lasiurus borealis; assembly: GCA_004026805.1. Taxonomy (NCBI): domain Eukaryota; kingdom Metazoa; phylum Chordata; class Mammalia; order Chiroptera; family Vespertilionidae; genus Lasiurus; species Lasiurus borealis. The sequence continues at coordinate 8,366 of PVJN01059650.1, forward strand.
CGAGGCTGTCTCTCTAGCGCCCCCGTTGTCCTCACCTGCAGCCCCGTCCCCAGCCGGCGCCCTGGACAGGCACCAGGACTCCCCGGTAACCAGCCTCAGAAACTGGGTGGATGGAGTCTTCCACGACCCCATCCTCAGGCACAGCACTTTGAACCAGGCGTGGGCCACCGCCAAGGGTGCCCTCCTGGACCCGGGGCCCCTGGGCCGCTCGCTGGGGGCCGGAGCCAACGTGCTGACGTCACCCCTGGCCCGCACCTTCCCTCCTGCCGCCCCCCAGGATTCCCCGGTGGCGTCGGGCGCCACCAAGGAGCTGCTGGCTCTGCCCAAAGCTGGCGGGAAGCCCTTCTGCGCTTAACTCCGGGGACCACGGGGCCCAAGAGGGAAGCTCGCACGTCAAAGACTCTTTTCTAACAAGTTTCCAAAGCTAGGCGGGAGCGCAGCGATGCTTAGGCCGCCCACTCGCCCTGGAGGGAGGATCTGAACTCCGTCCCCAGGAACCACGGACAAACCCCAAGATCTGTCGTGCGCGCGCCAGGTCCACCGACCACCCTGGCCCTTCCCAAACTCGGGGGCTGGGGACCGGTGGGATGGGGCTGCGCCCAGAGCAGAAAGCAGCCACCCTGAAGCATAAAGTTTACGTCCCAAAGTTTACATGGAGAAGCCGGCTGAGTCCGGAGGCTTTGTTTGTGTCGCCGTCTTCTGGGTGTGAGGCATGCGGGTGCCCTGTCTGAGGACCCCTCGGCCTGTTGACCTTCTGCTTTCATCCTCAGCACATAATTCTCACCCGAAACACTTCCCCGAATTTACACTTATTGCACACTCTTAACTTGATAAAATTATGTTTTTTAAATGTTATGTCCACACCAGTAATTGCCTGCTTCAGAGGCTGATATAACAAAACCAATAAAACCGAGTGATGATGTTTGCATTGCCAAATGGACACAGTGCCCAGGTAGGGATCTGGTGCTGATCACCGAGGGGAGGAGCCGGGGAGGATACTGACCCAGAGACCCCAGGAGCGTGTTTGCAGAGCCTAAGACAGGGTTTAGTAAAGCTATTTAAAAAAAAAAAAACAAGTATATGAAATGATAGAGACCCAAAACTTTTTAATTCTCCCTCTTCTTCCCTCCCCCACCCCATTACTAAGCTCCTGAATTTTTAGTTGAGGGGCGTTACTTTGGCTAGATGGACTTGAACAGCTTTTAAATTTCTAAACCCCCTGGTGAGGGAGGGGCAGAGGCATCACAACCTTGACAGCTTTCATAGGAAGCCGGCCCTTGGATGGTTTTGTGCGGGAATATGCGGCCTTCCAGGGCCCCACCTGGCTCCTTCCCCCGCCTCCTCTGTCTTCTGGGACCTGGCGACTCCCAGGCAAAGATCCCCCTCCGGGAGCTTTGGCTCCCAGAAGGGGAAGTGCTCTGTAAAGATTAGGGACAAAACCCCAAGAACCATTTGGGGTAGGAGGCTGTGGGCCTTGCACCGCCTCCGGAAGGGTCCAGCTTCCCTCAGAAACGGGGTCCCCCACCCCCATGCCGCAGGCGCCTGACCCTGCTCCAGGGCCCTGAAGGGTGGCATGCCAGTGCACACACTGCTCACTAGAGTAGGGTCCGGCCTCTCACCCGAACGCCCTCTGCCTACGGCCCTGCTGGGCCTCATTCCACCGGTGCCGGGTGTCCCAGGAAGGACGGACCCCAGGCCAGCCAGCCTGCAGAGGTGGTGGGGTGGCTCTGAGGTGCAGCCATGAGGAATGGCGGCCCTTGCCGGGGGCGCTGGCAGACTGACAGACGGGGAGACACCAACTGGAGGGGCGGGTCCTCTCTGGGGGCCGGAGGACGGTGTTGGAGGGACACGCGAGGCCTGGGCTCTGGGGTTCGGGGCGCCCCAAAGCTGGCCTGATTGTCTGGTGGGATCCGATTGTCTGGGGGAGAGTTTACGCACCCGAGAGAGGGAACCGCGCGGCCAGAAGCTGGTCACCCGGGCTCTGCGGGCCCCCTGAGCAGTGAGACCCGGCCGCCGGACCGCGGCCCGAGCCCCAGCTCTAAGCGGGGGGACCTCGAAGCCCGGACCTGGAGCAGAGAGCGCGGTCCCCGCGCCCTGCAGAGGGACCGGCCCGCGCCGAGGCCGCCCGGGCCGCGCGCGGTAATTGGATTGTATCCGCCCGCGCGCTGTCACCGTATTGACTTTCGCTCTCTTGGATGATATTATCGAGGTTCGGAAGCTCGCCGCTGATGTGCCTGTCAAAAGGCTGCGGCGGGAGCCCCCGGCCTGGCGAGCGAGCATCAGCCAAGATAATTTGAAGTGAAATTTTCATTTTGACAGTAAACCCCTCAATTTCTAAAGGCTCGGCGCTCCGAGAGCCCGCTGGCAGGGGGAGGCTTTGCGGAAAGCCACGTCTGAGACTGAAAAGGGCAAAAGAACTCGAATTAGTTGTAATAGATAAAAGGGCAAAAATAAAGAGTCAAGGGTACTTGACAGTAATAGCGAAAGTGGAGTCTCCGGGGAGACACCGAGGCCGAGGCTGGGGCGCCAGGAATTTTAATGCGCTGCCCAGGCGCCCCCGCTCCAGCCGGAGACAAAGCCGGGCATTTTCAGCGAAAACGGGGCTGCGAGGACGTGGGCGGCGCCGCGAGGCCGGGCCGCGGGGTGCGGGTGCGGGTGCGGACTTCGAGGGGTGCACCCGCCTGGCCGGGCTGCGGGCTGCGGGCTGCCGGGCAAGCGGGGCTCCAGGGGCGGGCAGGGGGCGCCGGTCGGTGAACGCGGGCCTGACCCCCGCCTCTCCCCTCCGCCCAGGCCTGTGGCCCCCGCATCTCGGGCCCCAGCGCCGCGGCTGCTCGGACCCGGTCGGACTCAGACACAGGACAGGGGGACCCCATGAGGCAGGAGCACCTAGTCCTGGGGGGTGGGGGGAGACTGCCTGCCTGAAAGCGGTTTATTGGATTAAAGGACACATTTGTGCAAAATCAAGACATCAGATGGGGAGGGGGGATTCAGCCACACCCAGGGCCACGCACCCTAAAAGGACGCCCCCACGCTGGATCTGGTCCTTCGCCCCACACCTCTACCTTTGGGGGGTGACCTCGCTTTGTGCACCTTACCCGCCCTCTGGCCTTTCTTCGCGGCGGGGGGTGGGGGCGGTGGGGCGGGGCTGGGCGGCGGGGAAAGGCCGCTGTCCCCGGCCCGGCCCGCGTCCCTCCCCCGGCGGCTGTCAGGGAAGGAGCGGGGCCGGCGCGCAGCCGCTCAGGCGTGGCGAATTCAAACACGCCGAGGAGGGTGCTAAATTAACGGCGCTCTTTACATAGAGCCCAAATAAAACTGCAATCAGCGGCGCGTTACTTTTCATTAAGCGAGCCTGACAGCAGCAGATCCGCCGCCGACAGGGGAACGGGCGCGGGAAATATACGGCGGGCGGGCGGGCGGGCG
>PVJN01059651.1:0-11793 GCA_004026805.1 Lasiurus borealis
GGGGGTAGCTGGGCACTGAAGCGGGTGGGAGGGACAGGGACAGGGACAGGCGAGAGGGAGGCTCGGTGGTCTGCTCCCACCGTGCCCTCCGGCCTCTCATTGCCCACCTCTCCCTGGAGGTTAGAGGGGACTCATCGGCCAGCTCTGGCCACAGTGGCTGCTCCGTGATGTCCACTCACCGGGGATGCTGCGCAGGTGCAGACAGGCCTGAGACAAGCCACACCCACAGGAGCCCCTTGAATGGCAGCCTGTGGCCTTTAAGCTGGGGTCCCTCTGGGCAGCCCCTTCAGTCCACTCACCTCCAAGCTGCCCCAGTCTTCATCACCCCATCTGTCGGCAGCGCTGCTGTCCTCGGCTGCGTCCTTGTCCTCCTCTTGTGCCTCCCAGTGTCCTGAGGTAACGGGGGTGGGCGGGGCGGGGGTGGGGGCCGGGGCAGGAAGTCCTGGGAAGCAGAGACTCACTGAGTTCCCACACACTGGGGCCCAGAAAGTCTCCGAACAGCGCCGAGGTTTCTGGGGGTGGCGGCAGCTCACCAGGGGACGAGACCCTACCCTGTCCCGTGTCACCACCCCAGCGGGAGTCAGGTAAGATTCGCTCCTGGGTACCCGCACCTCCAAGCCCTCTGCCACTGAGGCAGCGGCCGGGGACACTCACCCTCGGGCGTGGGTCTCTGGGAGACGTTGGGCTCCCCCGGGGCGACCGTGGGGTGTGCCCGGATCAGCTTGGAGGTGAGCGAGGAGACCCCTGTCACGGCCCAGCCTGCCCAGCTGGCCGCGGCTCCCCCCATCCCGGGGCTGGAGGCGGCGTGCACGTCCTTCTCTGGGGTGACAGGAGAGACAGGTGTGGGCACCTCTGGGGTACATGGGGCCCAAACACGTGGCAGTCAGGACGCAGCAGGAGGGAACGCGAGCGTGGGCCACTCACCCGCTTCCGCCAGCTGGGCGGGGTCCTCTGACACAGACTCCAGTTTGGAGAGGAAGCTTCGGATGGCCTTGAAGGCCTGTGGGGGGGTGTGGGGGAGACAAGGGGCAGAGCTGGGGCTTCCAGGGCTCCTGTGAGCTCAAGAGGCCAGCGAGAGCCCGCAGATCCCCCCGAGCCCAGCTCCAGGGCCGGGCCCCGTTGGTGCCTCACCTGGTCCCGCACGGATTTCTCGGGATCCACGGTGAGGCCACAGAGCACGGGCAGGATTTTGTGGGCGCAGTCATTCATCGAGTAGAGGTTGTGGGTGGCGGCGAAGCCCAGCACACCAGCAACTCGAGACGGGGCAAAGGGGTCCTTCGTGGCCCGGCTGAAGGCGGAGGTGAGGACCCTGTGTCTGGTCTGGGGTGGAGCGGGAGAGGGAGCCGCTGAGTGTGGGTCGGTCCTGGGGCCCGGAACCGCCAGGCCTCGCTTCCCAGAGCAGAGGCCGTGCACCCACAGGGCTCCCAGAGGCTAGAACATGGGCTAGTCACTCACAAGGGGGGTGAGTTTACTTAAAACTCCGGATCTTGGCTTCTCCTCCCAGGTCACTGGACTAACGGCCTCCAGGTGACAGGGGCCAGAGCAGCCGCTGCCCTGGAGCGGGGGTTGTGCCTCCTTCCCACCTGCCCCCTGACCCAGTTCCTCCGTTCCTGTTAACACTGGGCACGCAGGTGTCTGCATGTACAAACCCGGCTGAGAGCGTGCACACAGACTGTGGGGCCTGGGTTCAGTGCCCAGATCCACCGCCTATTGGCGGTGTGACCTGCACAACTCACCCCCCTCCCTCACACATCAGGGCCGGGAGGGCCTAGGACCTAGGTCTCTGGGAGGAAGATGGTTCCCAAACACGGAGGCCTGGCCCGGGGGAGGCGGTGGTCCTGTGACAGGGACAGAACCCCTGGCCGCGGGGGGGCACTCACACTGGCGCTGAGGTAGGAGCCGATTTTCCCCAGGCAGACGGTGGTGTTGCAGCGGATGGGGCCCTGCTCGTCCTTGGCCTGCAGCCGGGCGAAGTGCTTCATCAGCTCCACGTTGAGGTTGGCCTCGTTCAGCTTCGGGGCCAGGAGCAGCATGGACTGTGGGGCGGGGACAGTGGACATTGTGGGACCCCTGAAGAAGGGCCTCCCAGGCGGGTACAGAGGCCACCGGTGGCCCTGGGCAGTGACCCGCCAAAGCCCTCCCAAACCTGCCTCCCCTCCTGGTCCCGTACCCTCCCTACAGTGCTGAGGAGGGGACCCCACTTTCCTTTCCCCTTAACAGCCCGACTCCTGTTTGTCTGCACTCCTGCCTCCCACCCTCATCTGCTCTCTGGCATGCGTGCAACTCAACTCTCACTCCACACTCTGTACCAGTCGGCTCAGGTGGAGGCCACCCGTGGCCCCCATACTGCGAAATCCAGTGGCAACCTCCATCCTCACCCAACTCGCCCTCAGCAGCTGACACCCCTGAGCTCCCCCTCCTCTTAGAAACTTTGGTCTCTGGTCTTCCAGAACACCCCTTTCCTGGTTCCCCTCCGCCCCGCCAGCTGCTCCCTCTGCTGAGCTCTTACTGTTCAGACCCCAGAGCCACCATCAGGCCACTTTTCCACACCTCACCTAGGTGACCTCACCCTCCCGGGGCTCTGAATGCCCATCAGCCGACAATGCCCAGGTGCGCACCTCTAGCCCAGACTCATTCCCTGAACTGCACACAGGCATAGCCAGCGGGCATCTCCATGGCTGTCTAACGGACATGACCAAGGCTCGGCCCAACTCCTCCGCACACTGTCGCTCCTGGCCTTCTCAGTAAATGGCAACTCAGCCTTCCAGCCGCTGCGGGCAGAAGCCTCGGAGCCTCCCTGACTCCATATCCACCCATCAGCGAACACCGCAGATCCCACCTTCGGAATGTCCCTTCCCTCTCCTGCCACTTCCACTCACATCTCAGCCTCTGTCACCTCTCACCTGGGCCACTGCCGCAGGCCCTAACAGTACCAGCTTCTACCCCTGCTCTGAGAGTCAACTCTCCACACAACAGCACAGCGGTTCTTTTCAAACAAGTCTTGGCTCCTGTTCCATCGAATACATGAGCTCCCTGCCACTCCCTATGAAGCCCCCCAACCCCACTGATCTCTCAGGGCCCACGCCCACACCCAGGCGCCTTCAGCTACATGAAACCTCTTGCGGCTATTCCTATACTCCAGGCACTTGCCAGCCTCAGGACCTTTGCACATGCTGTTCCTTCTGCAGGAGGCACATTTCCTTCAGATCTCCATGTACCTCAATCCTTCACCTTTCCTTAAATGACACCTCCTTTGCAAGGTCTACCCTGATTACTGTTTGTAAAACCCTTCTCTTCACATTCTATTACTTCCTAATGTAATACATACTTCTATTTATTTAGTTTTAAATATATTTTATTGATTTTTTACAGAGAGGAAGGGAAAGGGATAGAAAATTAGAAACATCGATGAGAGAGTAGCATCGATCAGCTGCCTCCTGCACACCCCTTACTGGGGATGTGCCTGCAACCAAGGTACATGCCCTTGACTGGAATCGAACCTGGGACCTTCAGTCCCCAGGCCGACACTCTAGCCAGTGAGCCAAACCAGCTAGGGCTAATACCTATTTCTACATTCTGTTTATTGTCTGCCAAGCCTACACCCGTCCCCTCAAAGAAGCTCCATGAGAGCAGGGAGTCTGGTCTGCGAGCACTACTGTATCCCGGTGAGGGCTCAGCCAGTGGCTACTGAGCAGAGGACCATGGGCTATGCCCACCTCTCCCCGCACCGCTGCTCAGCTGCACGCATGGCCCAGATCCATATGCAGGATGGGCCTGCCCGTCCCATCACCTTCTCAGACTCACAGGCCAAAACCAGACCTGTGTGACCCGGGGTAAGCCCCCTCCAACCCTTGGGAAACCAGGGTGGCCCCTCTGGGCCTGGCCACACCCACCTTGACGGTCTGCTCCCGGATGGCAGGGTTGGTGTCCAGGAAGCCGTGCACGACGTGGGGGAAGATCTGGGTATTGACTGTTGGCTCGTCGAGGTACTGGATGAAATGCTCCATCTGGCCAGGGGGAAGCGGGGAAACTCAGTCAGTCCCTCCATCCCCCCACAGCCAGGGGCCACTTGGCCTGGCCTCTCCACCTGGCAGGCACTGGCCAGCCGCACTCTCCTGAGCCCCCACCTGGAATCTGGCCTCCAGCGAATGTGGAGAGTGAGACGCGGCCAGGAGGATGCTGGGAAGAGCTAGGACTGGGAGTTGGATGCTTAGACTCTGGTCCTCCTCAGCCAGCCGACTGTCACACCCCCCTCAAACGTCCCTCTACCTCTTTGGTAAAAGGGGTTATAATCCCCAACCAGACAAGGGTGCGAGGCGGGCTGGTACCTTTTCTTTTACTGTTTTTAAGACTTTTAGAGAGAGAGGAAGGGAGAGAGAGAAACACTGATGAGAGAGCCTGCAACCCAAGCATGTGTCGTGACTGGGAATCAAACCAGCAACCTCTTGGTTCGTGGGTTGACGCTCAACCTCTGACCACACTGGCTGGCTGAGGGCTGGTCATTTGTTCGCTGGAGAGGGAATGACACCTGAGAGCCACCAGGTATTTCCTAGCTCACAGGGCCCCATCCTCCATCTCATCAGTCCTGTCTGGTGCTCCCAGCTGCCCTGGGGTCGGAGGAGACGTGATCCCCACTCTAGAGGCTACAGTGCATACACAGCACAGTGGGGGGCTCAGCCACGTCCACTGAACCGAGCTGGAGGTGGGGTGTTTGAGCCCTGCGGCCAGGGGCGGGGCATTCCCAGCTGCCAGTGAGCCTTGTGATGGTCCCCACTGTATGTTTGGGGAGGGGTTTGTAGGGGGCCAGGGCTGGCGGGCTACCTGCTGCAGGAGGCGGATGCGCATGGCGCGGTCGGTGGACGAGAACATCTTGACCACGACGGGGATGATCTTCTGCTGGTACTCCTCCGCGCTGAGGAACTTGCCCACCTGAGGGAAGGAGCAGGAGCAGAAAGTGCCGCTGCAGCCACAGAGCGGGAGCTGCCACTCGGCTTATGTGACCCTGCGCTCTCCAGGGTGGGAGTGGAGTGATGGGGGGTGGGGGACAGTCACTTCCTCAGCAGCCTCTCTGCCCCTATTCCGTTTCAGTCAGCTCTGCCCTTGACCTTTCTGGGTCAGCCTCTCTCAGGAGGCGGGTGGAAGTGCTGCACCCCTCCCTCTCCTATAAGCCAAATGCACATACAACCCTGCCCACAGCTTCTGGGGGTTCCCGGTGATACAGGACTTGCTTGCTGTCTTCCTGCACACCAAGTTCCACCAGGAGAAAGGGTTCTGGGCAGAACAGGGAAAGGCAGGTGCCCAGTTAAGGGCAGACCGAGGTCTGAGGAAGGGGATGAGGACCCAGCCCACTGAAGGAGATCACGTGGTCACGAGGGAGGATGGAGTGAGGTGGTGAGCAGGTGATCTCTGAGCCCTGGAACCAGGATGGGGTCACAGGTCAGACAGGAGAACTGTCTCAGTGACATGGAGGAAGGACTGAGGGCCCTGAAGGGAGGGGTCTTTGTAGAAAGAATTTGGAGGCACGGGGTTCCCCGCCCCAAAGTCCCCTCGGCCTCCCTGACACTGGCGGCAGGAAGCCGCTCCTCACACGGGCTTGCGCCGGCCCGTCCTCAGAACGGCCCCGATGGGCCGGCCAGCACATGGGGCCTCCTCTTGTGTGGCTCCGGCCCCCCAGCAGCCTCCGGCCCCCAGTTCCTGAGCTTTTAGCCTTGCCGTCCCCCGCCCTGAGGCCTGGCCCGCTCACCTTGAAGAGGGGCGTGAGGACCACAGCCCCCGCGTTCCCAAACTCGAAGGCCGTCAGCAGCTGGGGCAGCACCTTGTGGCGGCAGAAGTCCTCGGGGAACGAGTCCAGGCTCTTGCTCAGCTCCTGGAAGAACTTCTGCTTCTCCGCCGGCTCTTTGATCTGCAGGAGTGAGGGCGGGGCAGGATGCAGGGGAAGAAAGCGGCCTGGTCACGGCCCTCCCAGGCACAGGCAAGGACAGGGGTCACCCCAGCCTGACGAACTTAAGCTTGAGAGTCCAACTGCCTGGGTTCAAACCCCAGGTCTTCTGTCTATCAGCCATGTGACCTTGGGCAAGGTTCCTGCATCTGTAAAATGGGGAAATAACTGCACCCCCTCTCAGGGTCGTTCTGAGGATTCAGCCAGAAAATGACACAGCTGCCAGCAGAGTGCCTGGCACATCCTAGAATCAGTCATTCTGTCTCTCTTTCTCTCTTTTTTTAAAAAAATATATTTTATTGATTTTTTATAGAGACGAAGAGAGAGGAATAGAGTTAGAAACATCGATGAGAGAAACATTGATCAGCTGCCTCCTGCACACCACCTCCTGGGGATGTGCCCACAACCAAGGTATATGCCCTTGACCAGAATCGAACCTGGGACCTTTTAGTCCGCAGGCCAACGCTCTATCCACTGAACCACACCAGTCAGGGCGAATCAGTCCTTCTCATCACTGCCACCTGACCTGTTGCTAGAAAAGCAGCCGCTGTGGGATCAGGTCCTCCAACAGCATTGCCTCTGCTCACAGCAACCCGAAATATACCACCAACCCATCACACGGATGAGGACACTGAGGCTCAGAGCGGTGAAGAGGCTGACCCCATGCCCTGACCCTGGCCGGACTGGGCACAGCTGCCCCCCACACTGGGTGGAGTTCCCAGGAAGCCAGGGCTTAGTTTACCCCCAGGCCTGGTCCTCCCCCTCTGAGCCCAAGGAGCCAGCGGTCAGCCGAGTTTCCTTTCGTCCTAACCCCTCAGAGTCAGAAGATCCACAACTGTGTTTCTTGAGGACAGACTACATGCCAGGCAGGGCTGTACCAAAACCTGTGCACAGATTAAACAGTCCTCCTCACGACTGTATAAAGGAACCAACATAATCCACATTTACTCCAACAAGGAAGCCCCCTGACCAGTGTGGCTCAGGTGGCTGAGTGTTGTCCCACGCACCAGAAGGTCAAGGTTCAATTCCGGATCAGAGCACATACCCAGTTACAGGTTCGATCCCTGGTCAAGGTGCATATGGGAGGCAACTGATCAATGTCTCTTTCAAATCAATAAAAATATTTTTAAGTCAAAATTTTATTTTTTCATTTATTTACTTTTGTTAATCTTCACCTGAGGATATTTTTTTCATTGATTTTTAGAGAGAGTGAAAAGGAAGGTGGGGTACAGGGGGAGAAACATCAACGTGAGAGAGACACATCGATTGGTTACCTCCTGCATGTGCCCCAACCAGGCTAGGGATCAAAACTGCAACTCTTTGGTACACGGGTCAAAGTTCTACCACTGAGCCACACCAACCAAGGCATTAAAAAATCCAAAAAAGCCGAAACCGGTTTGGCTCAGTGGATAGAGCGTCAGCCTGCGGACTGAAGGCTCCCAGGCTCAATTCCGGTCAAGGGCATGTACCTTGGTTGCGGGCACATCCCCAGTAGGGGGCGTGCAAGAGGCAGCTGACCGATGTTTCTGACACTGTCCCTCTCCCTTCCTCTCTGTAAAAAATCAATAAAATATATTAAAAAAAAAAAAATAGCCGAAACTGATTTGGCTCAGTAGATAGAGCATCAGCCTGCGGACTGAGTGGTCCCGGGTTCGATTCCGGCTAGGGGTATGTGTCCTGGTTTCCGGCATGTCCCCAGTGGGGGGCGTGCAGGAGGCGGCTGATCGATGTCTCTCTCTCATTGATGTTTCTGACTCTATTCCTCTCCCTTCCTCTCTGTAAAAAATAAATAAAAATATATCTTAAATAATAATAATAATAAATTTTAAAAATCCAAAAAAAAATTTAATTAAACAAGGAAGCTGACGCACAGAGCGGGAAGGAAGCGTGTCCACATTCACACGCTAAGAATCGGTCAGGGGAGGGTCTGACTCAACAGTCTGGGCCCCCGGTTGTGCTGCAAGGAGATGCTGTCATTCCGCTCACAAACGAGGAGGTTACACTCAAGGTCAGCTGCCAAGACTCTCACCCAGTCCTGCGCGATTCCCAGGCTCCTGTGCTGCCTGCTGGGCCTTCCCCCACAGCCACTGCCGAGCCCAGGAGAGGTGGTCTCTGGTGGGGATGAAGGGGACCTTACTGGCTCTCGGGGGGTCTACCAGCTGGGGAGGCAGGCTTGGTGCTCTGACAGCGGGGTTCTGGGGAGCCGAGGGACCTTTCAGTCTGAGGGCCAACGCTCTATCCACTGAACCACACCAATAGGGCCAAACCACACGCAAGGTGGCACATGCAGTCACGCTGGGCTCTCTACCACCCTGCCGCCTGGACACTGGCCTCCGCCTTCCACTGGCCAGAGGCAGCCCTTTCCTGCGGAGCCCATTCCAAGGGGAAGGGCAGCCGGCAGGGCCAGCCAGGTGAGAAGAACTCCGTGTAACAGAGTGCCCGCTGCCCCCCGCTGCCCAGGAGGCCCCAGGACTGTTCCCAGCGCTTCTTCAAATGCAGCTCCAGTCCATCCTCCATCAAGTCTATGAGAGTTTGCCACGCCTCCTGTCCAGACCCCAGCGCCTCTGTGTGCCCCACCCCCCCCCACCCCCCCAGCCGCTGAGAGCACTGTCCGGAGTGGAGCCTCCCGCTTCATTCCTTACACTCCGGGCCAGCAGACAGTATTGTCACCCCATCCGACAAAGAAACTGAGGTTCAGAGGCTAAGCGGAAGGCTCCCTGCTCACCATCCCTCCCTTTGCCGTTCCCTCTGCCTGGAATACTCCCCCAGTTACCGTCCCATCCACGTTCGCACACTGCGGGTCTCTCCTCCAATGTCACCCGAGAGAGCCTTCCTGAGCACCTGCCCTGCTCTCTCCCTCCCGGCGCTCATCCTCCCAGGGACACGGGCTTCCTCAGATAAGTGTTTTCTGTCCCCTCTTCCCAACGGGAGTTCCCAACGAGGGACCTGATCCTGCCGGATCCTCCAGAGCAGGGATCTCAGTCTGACTCCTCCCTCCCCCTCCTGTCCTCACTGCAGCCCAGCACAGGAGGGCACACATCAGCGACGGAGCCAGCGTGTGTGAGTGGCGTTAACGGCCAGGAACAGTCACTGCACACCTACTGTGTGCCAGGCACCAGGCTATGCGCTTTACGCTCAGTGAATCCTCCCCACACCCTTCCGGAAGGTACTGTCATTAGGACTGAGCTTTAGCCAAGGGGATCACACCACACATGACAGCAGGGCTGGGGTTTGAGCTCAGAGCAAGCTCCACAGTCCATTGCGGTCTCCAAAGATCTAATGATGAGGAAGCCTGCAAAGTGGGGAGGGGACGGGTGAGGCATGCAGGCCCCGAGCCCGGGGGGATGAGGGGGGCTCACCTGAATCTCTTCCAGGAACAGGTTGGTCTCCACAAAGCGGTTGTTCATAAACCCGCCGGGCGCCCGGCAGTTCTGCAGGAAGCGGGCTGGGTTGGGGCGCATCTTGGGGTTGGCTCCCACCAGCTCGCAGTAATGGGGCACCAGCGACTTGGGGATCTGTGGGAGAAGGGTCAGCATGAGGGCAGGGCTGGCAGGCGGGCTGGCGGGCGGGGAGGGCTGGGGGGGACCACACACTCACCTTCCCGGGGTTGCGCAGGGCCGTGGCCCGAGGCAGGGGCCCGTTGAAGACTTCCCAGATGAGGCAGCCCAGGCGCCACATGTCCGCGGACCTGAGACAGGACCAGAGCTCTGACCGCCCTGCCGCCGGCCAGCACAGCCTCCGGTCTGCCTGGGCACCAGGCGCCCTCTGCACGGCAGACCCTGGGCTGTGCCCTGCAGCTGACCCCCTGCATCAGCCCATTTGACAGAGTTTTTAAAATGAGCCTCAGAGAGCCGAAACCGGTTTGGCTCAGAGGATAGAGCGTCAGTCTGCAGACTGAAAGGTCCGGGGTTCGAATCCGGTCAGGGTCATGTACCTTGGTTGCGGGCACCTCCCCAGTAGGGGGCGTGCAGGAGGCAGCTGATCAATGTCTCTCTCTCATTGATGTTTCTAACTCTCTATCCTTCTCTTCCTCCCTTCCTCTCTGTAAAAAATCAATAAAATATATTTGTTTAAAAAATGAGGTTCAGCTGAGACCGGTTTGGCTCAGTGGATAGAGCGTCGGCCTGCGGACTGAAAGGTCCCAGGTTCGATTCTAGTTGGGGGCATGTACCTTGATTTCGGGCACATCTCCCCAGTGGGGTTGTGCAGGAGGCGGCTGATTGATGTCTCTCTCTCATCGATGTTTCTGACTTTCTATCTCTCTCCCTTCCTCTCTGTGAAAAATCAATAAAATATATATATTTTTTAAATGAGGCTGAGAGAAACAAGGGCCACACAACTTTGGGGTTCAGAACCGCCTAACCCCAAACCTGTGTTGACCCTGCCACACACCCCTGCGGGCAGCAGGGGCCCGGGCAGTGCCCGCCGGCCAGTCTAGGGGGGTCCTGGGGCCGCGGGGACTTCGGGAAGCACCCACCACTTCTCTCTGGCGCCTCTGCCACTGCCATCAGCCAACTCGGGAGGGTCGTACTGCTCCAGCTCGGGGATCCCCTTGCAGGGGGGCGCCCCGCCGTTGCCCTGGGCCGAGTACATGTAGTCCAGGCCCCCGAGCTTCCACTCGCCGGCGCGGTCCACGAACACGGCGGCCATGCAGACGTTGTTGTGGACGAGGCTGCAGTCGTTGACCAGGAAGCTGAGGGCTTTCTGGGGGCAGAAGGAGCCCTTACAGCCCCGAAGCTGCAGCCCCCGCCCCGCATCCCCCCGGCCAGGCCAGGCCAGGCCCCCCCACTTACTCACCACAATCTGGTGCAGCCCCCACGACAGCTCCAGCTCCTTGGGGCCCCCCGCCTCGGCCCGGGTCTTGAGGTGCACGGCCAGCGGCGTCACGGCCTCTGTCACCACGTGGAGGCATTTGTCTGTCTGGGGGGGACCCGGGGCTGTTAGCAGGGGAGGGGAGGGAAGGGGAGGGGAGGGGAGGGGATGGGAGGGTAGGAGGGAGACATGACAGGGAGGGCGGTGGGAAAGGGGGTCACAGGCCGGTGCTGGGACAGCAGGGGTGGGCATTGGGAGACAGTGAGGGGCAGGGCGGGGCAGCACGCACCTCCAGCCCGTCGATGTAGGCCAGGATGTTGGGGTGCCGGAGCGTCTTGAGGCGCTTGAAGGCCGCTTTGGCCACCTGCGTCTGCTCCTCGGCGCCCGGCTTCACATCGAACACGAAGATGGACACGGGGCTGCCGGTGGCCTGTGGGGGGGCACGGGCCTCAGGGGTGGCCGGGCGGGCGGACACTCAGCTCCCCGGCCCCCCCCCCAGCGGCCCGAAGGGAACCCCCAAAGGGAACCCCCGAAGGGAACCCCCGAAGGCAGCCGCCGGCCCGGTCCCCCCCGCTCAGGCCGGAGGCTCAGAGCCGGACCGAGTGCCCGGGTCCGCCCGCCTGTCGGCCCGTCCTCCCGCCACGTCGGCACGGCCGTCCCCTCGCGCGGCCCGTGGTCCCGGCGGCCCCGCAGCAGCCACGTCAGGCGGCCGGCGGCGCTGACTAGGCGAGACCGAGGTCCGCCGCGGCCTGCGGAGCGCGGGGCCGCCCTCACCTTCTTGCGGCCGCCGTGCAGGGCCCAGGGCCCCGGCGGGCTGCCCTCGGCGGGCTCCGGGCTGAGCTCGAACGGGAAATCCCGGACCGGGTCCCGGACAAAGAACCACATCGTCCCCGCCGCCGCGGGCTCGGGCGCCTCTACTCCGGGTCCGCGGCAGCCCGAGCCGGGGCGGGGCGGGGCCTGGGCTGGGCGGAGGCGGGGCCTGGGCCGGTGGGCGGGGCAGAGAGGCTTGGGGGCGGACAGAGGGACTAACAGGGGGCGGGGCC